>CAXKVX010005084.1:0-84240 GCA_964058865.1 Eleocharis quinqueflora
AGAATAGACAAGATTAATTACAGTTTCGACCACGGAATTTTGAACTTTAACAGCGTTGTATTACATGCTTTTGTATGAACTTAGAAACTGGGGACTGCAGGTGTTGAGCAATTGAAACACAGTTGTGTAACGTTTCACAGCCCAGTTTCTCTGTTCTAAATAAACTGGAATTATTTTCATTAGAGCTTGTATGAATTTAGATATACGTGTAGGTTAAATTTACATTAATACCGGAATGCGGTACCTAACAAACGTGTGTCAAAGGGAAACTGGTGGCATGACCACTTCTTGTTTTATTAAGAATAGAAGAAAAAAATAAAGTTGGAACTACTTCTTTGGAGTCGATCGCATCACAGGTGGGGCCCACCAGACCGTTATTATTATATCAGGTGCTCATTTTCGGATGAATTGGTTTCATAAATGGGGGTGTTTACCATAGATGTGAATATGTGATTATTGAATATTGCCCCTCCATATAAACATATAACTTCTCAAAAGTATTGTATCTACGCAATGAAAAAAACATAAAAATAAATAATGACAATTACATGATTTGCAACAATAAGAGTAATTGGTTTTTAACAAAAATCAAGTGTTAAAGAATCATACATAGTTTTTTTATTTTTGAGATTAAGATGAGGATTATAGTCATTCAAATCTAAATGATGTAATATTTTTTTCGGTTATAGATTTGGTTTTATTCATGACTTCACGGACGAAGAACGTTGTTTTTAATCACTAAGCCAATGAGCGTTGTCATATATAATCTTTGTTGAAAAGAGGATAATTCTTTTAGTAATTCCTGCTCAATGCTAAATTTCCACGCCAGGTCTGATCCATGCATTAAAGATTTAATTTGATGTGCTTGTTAATGTTGTTTGTAATTAAAGAATATTTACAACCGTTAGCCCAATAGGTTTTTAACGGATACTTCATTCTTCTAGCCGTACACATATCGGATACGGCTCGGATACGGATATGCCTTGGATACGGTGGCGGTGCGTATCGGATACGCCGCGTGGCGTATTCAATTATTTTATATTATTTGACCGACGTATTCGGTCAAGATAGATTTAGGATACATTTTTTATACGAATTGAGTTTTTGGATACGTTTGGTATACGTTTTTAGATACGAATTGAGTTTTTGGATACGTTTGGGATATGTTTTTTGATACGGATTGGATTCTTTAGTAATATTAAATAAGCAATTATGTATATTATATAATATTAATCACACCACATAATTTGTATAGAATTATTTTTGATATAACATGAACTCTTTTGTCAAGAAAATATTTAATCAAATGCTTATATTTTTTTGTTATTTCATAAGTATCAATATATATTAAAAAAGTTGAATAGAAAAACAAATTTCAAGCATTTTAATATATAATATGATTTTTTTATTATATATATACCCACATCCGTATCTGCAATTTTTTAAAATTGCTGTATCGCCGCACCCGCACTGTATCGGATACGATACGCGCACTCGCACTCGTGCAACACAGGTTTTTAATTATTAAGGTATTCATTAAGTAGTTATTATAATGTCTAATAAAATAAATATATCACCAATAAGTATATTAAACTGATAAGGTATCATATCACTTATAACATAAATACAGAACAACACCAACACAAATTGGACTAAGTAATAATATAAATGTGAATATATATATTGATCAATTTCTCTATATCACATCAAATACAATATACACCTAAACACCTATAACATACACTCATGCGATTATGACTAAGTAAATATTTAATTATAATAACATATATTGATAAATTTCTCTGTAAGCACATAAATATATATTAATACGCACCTATTAGCTATTAACCTAGGTAACTATTTTCGTTCCTTCTTTTGTTAGTTTAAAATAAAAGTGCACAACTAAAAGTGGTTGGATTTATAACATGCTTGCTTCATGTTGTTCCTTTATTGTTGTTCCATAAAATATCATCTTAAGGTCTCAATAACTAAATTAATAATAGACTTGATCAAAGCACTGCTCTAATTAAAGAATAATTAAAGAGAAAACATAACACTAAATAATTAATTAAAATTGAAGGACTATAAGAATAAATTTCTCACACCCGAGATGCAGCGGAAATGCTGCCCAAAATGTTAACAAAGTAATCCTAACACTTAACTAAAACTATGAGCATCAAGGACGTCTCAATGCATAGATTTTGTTTGTTTCAATTCCATAAGCTAAAGAAATGACAACACAGTAAACTGATAAAATCCTAACGTCAATTAGGAGATTTAGTAGACTCATATTCACTTGCGGGAGACGAGGCCGTTCCGAACTTTGTTGACGCTGACACAGGCGCTGACGTTGCGGAGCTGCCCCCGGAGTAGAGCCAACTCCACGATCCTCTCCAGTACTCCTAGGTGCGGGTTCCTATGACTTATATCTTTTTCTTTGTATAGGACCGAATCCAACAAACCTTTTTTCTTTTATCTGAAATGCAATACCAAAAATTACCATAACTTGATTAACAAGATCATAGGGCTTGACCTGTCATCGACATAACGGTAAATTGTACCAATAATGAGACCAACCTGCATTTCATGTCATATGCATTCATATTGCATGTGAGGTCCGATATACAGATCATATAGCATATAGCTACTTTATTAGATAGATTCGTATTTTAAATATTATATGTATTCGTCGGGAGTATTGAGTGACGGGCCAGTGATCACCAGCTAGATGTGGTCTGAGGGCATCGCGCTGGGTTTACGTGTCCCAGTGTCTGACATAGCCCGTGGAGTACTCTCATCGGGATGTCTTCAAGGACATCCGGCTGATGCTCACCAAACGAGTTCATCACTTGATGGCTCGTAGTGCCATTTGAGAGTTTTATTTTTAGTCTTCGTATTATATATAAATAATCTATTATAAACTCCTCATTTGAGTGATTAAGGTTCGATATCTCAATTTAGAGTATGTGTGTCATATGTGAGGTATTGGAGCTATTTTGTTTTATTATTATATTTTATTATTTAGACAGTATTACGAGATCTCTAATATTCGAAGGACTTTCTCCTTCGATCCCTGGTTGGTACAGAGAAAGTCTGGAGCTCCTCTTTGGCCCCTGGTTGGTACAGGAAGTTCCCATTTGTATTATTTTTTCAAATGGGTAGTCGGTTCCTTATTTCTGTATGACAACTGAGGCCGAGTGTTTCTATTTTACTTTTATACTTTTGGTGAGGTAGGCATATGAATTCGTTTTTGACCAACGAATGTGTGTTGTTCGTAGCCGCTAAGTGTTCTAGGGCTATTTTACCTTGGGATTCCGAAATTTGTCAAGTTTGTAAGTTGGGTGATCCGGATACAATTGCATGCCCTGGTGCGCCTGCTTAGACGCGTTTAAGTCTGCTTAAGCACATTTAAGTTTGTAAATTGGCGATCCGGATGCACTTGTACCGCCCGACGCGCCCGTTTGATGCAACTCAAGTTTGTAAGTTGGACTGCTCCTTAGTTGATGCGCCCGTTTGAGGACGAATTCCTATTTTCTGCAAATTGGCATTTTTCTTTTGGGTGCTTGACTGAATTTCGTATTATATGTATACTTTAGTACTTATCAAATTACTTTTGGGTTTCTTTAATGACTGTACTTCCAAATCTTTATTTCAAACTTAGTTAAATTTTTAAAGTACTTATAATTAACAAGGTAATTGAGCTATTAGTTTGAAAATGTGAATAAACATGTATCAAGTATTGGCTTGAGATCCAATATTAGAGAAAGATATAACTTCAAGACGATCTAAATTCGCACTGATAATTTCTCATGTTTTCACGGTGATTGTGAGATCCAAATGAAAAGCGTTGGAAATTTTGACGAAAACACCTTAAGATGGAGATCACAAGCTTCGTTTTAGAGTTTCTTATTTTTATTTTTCTCCAGTTTTCACTATAAGAATGGCCGCCGACGTATCAACGAAACTTCTCTTTTTGTTCATTTCTTTTCTTCCGCTTTTGCTACAATGATATATTTTTTATGTATGTACAGAAACGTTTGTAATTAATAAAATTTATATTTTATTATGTATTGTGTCACTTATTTGTTTACAATTATTTATGTATGTACAGAAACGTTTGTAATTAATAAAATTTATATTTTATTATGTATTGTGTCACTTATTTGTTTACAATTATTGCACACTTTATTTGTTCTAAAAAAAAATTTGTGTGCATGTCGTCATATGCACACGTGAAAGAAATAGTCACACACAACCTGTTCATTATTTCTAGAATATAACACATTGTAATAACAAAACTCATATGGAAGGTTTTGCCTGCTTGATCCACATAATTAAAAGCTGAATTCAAAAATCAGATGGGGTTTCTGCGTTTAAGCATAATTTCACTAACATACCATCCTACAACTACAACATACTCGAAACAATCTCCAGTTTTTTCAAACAAAACTTGAAATGAGTCTCTTCATTAAGTTGGTACACCAAATTCTCATGACAAGTCACTATTATGACAAAACGAGAGCAAACATATATTGAACTTTTCACAGAAAGTAAGTCAATTGCTGTTTTTTTCTAGAGCCTCCTTCCCCATATAACTCTTTCCATTGCTTCAGCTCGCTCATTACCGATCCCTCTGCAGAAAAACTGGCAGCCACCTGCAATTTTTTTTTCCAATTAACATTGATATAACAGTGCAGAAGAGGGAAAGACGTGTACTAAACTAAACTAAACTGTGCAAGTGCTAGTTGGTGATAACTGTTAACATAGTGTTCCAGTATGTTTCAAGTAGTCTTGAAATGAAATGGTTGCAATTTGCAAGGGAAAATTTTAGAGAAAATAAAACACACCTGATTCTTAGCTTGCCTCAGATCATCCATTGTCAATGGCCTTAGAGTGATTGTTTCTTCAGCTTCTTGTAATTCTTCGGATGGAGTCTCTACTTTTTCTTTTTTCTTCGCCTGGCACATTCGAATAACTTAGCATCAAAATTAGAAAAGTAGCTGTTTCATGGCCAAATTTTGAGAAAAAAAAAAGACAATGCTCATGCAAAATAGGAAAGGTCACAGAATGATGTACATTGTTCTATTAACAATCACAGACATGCCTAGATGATTTTAAGTTTATATCAAATCGTACTACAAAAAGAAGAAAAAGAGAATGAAAAGATCAATAATGAATAAAACAAATCGATATAGTATGAATTCATTATTTGTACGAATAGATTAATTACCAGTTCCTTGAGCCTCTCTCTTTGGATAAGCTCCCTTACAGGTCTGTAAGCTGCTGTTGTACATAGATTCTGGAGGGAAACAGAAATTCAACTGACATAACTAGTTACAAATTCTAACATAATAAAAACAAGGTATTTAATTAAATCTACAAGTATGATAAAGACCTTCAAATCACTTCCGCTGTAACCTTCTGTCATAGTTGCTAATTCCTTGAAGTTGAGTCCCTCTCCCACTTTCTCTTTTGATAGAAGTGTCCTTAGAATTAGCTCCCTACTTTCTAGTGATGGTAACCCGACCATTATTCTATTTTATCCAAGAAAAAAATCATTTAGGCTAAAATAGAACTTTCTGTTTACACAATGAAAAAAATGTTAACTGAAGTTGCAATAACATCTCTACTTTTTTTAGCATTTTCTGGGACATTTGCAAATTAATACCTAAAGCTGCAAACATGTTCAACCACAACAAATTGAAAAAGTTGCCCCCAACTGTTTCATACTAATCATTGGTCTATGAAAAGACTGCATTATTTTCCTCCAATTTGGGTACAAAAATGGAGATTATGGAGTATGGAGCAAATTGTCTACCCCTACAAGGGCAAACCTAATCATTGTGGATTCGTCTGTTACTTGCAATGAGATAAAAGCAAAATGCTGTTGACAAAAACTAAAAAGTGTCCTTTTTGAATTGCAAAATGTTTGCTCATCACGGACTGAAGTCTTTAACTTACCTTCGCTCGAATCTCCTAATAATGGCCTCGTCAAGGTCAAATGGCCTATTTGTGGCTGCAAGAACAAGGATCCTTTGCTCAGGTTTAGACAAAAGCCCATCCCAATGACTCATAAACTCGTTCTTTATCTTTCTCATTGCCTCATGCTCTCCAACACGACTCCTCTGCCCCATCATACTGTCTACCTCATCCACAAATATTATTGTGGGGGCCACTTTGGCTGCTAGGGTAAATAAAGCGCGGACATTCTTTTCATCTTCTCCAAACCATTTCGAGGTGATGGTTGACATCGACACATTTATGAAACTTGCTCCTGCCTCATTTGCTATAGCCTTTGCTAGCATGGTCTTCCCAGTACCTGTCATGTTAGCGAATGGTTATGCACTTCAGTTGCCCAGTAATGACTGGTCGCAAAACTGATGTTAAGCTGCAGCTAAATAGAGTCAACTGAGAATCTAATTCACAATTTCATGTCAACTAATGGGATGAACCATGCATCTGGTAAATGGAGCTTGCACTAGAATAATAATGAAAACTATAAAATTCAGAGAAATTGGATTTCAACATACCTTTGAAGCATCCGTGACTGAAACATGAATATGACACTAACAGTAATTCAGATCTGTATTTTTTCGTGTGTTGGGTTTTTTTCCCTTTTTTCTTTTTTGGGGTTGGGTCGGGGGGGTCCTCACTACCTTTTTATGTTTTACTGTGCAGAAAGGTGATTGGGACTTCAAAAAGTTCTAGATGCAAAAAGAGATTCAATATACAAAATTCAGACAGCATAAAAACCTGCACCATTTCAGCGCTTCCACTGTTACACACATGCTGAAATCTCCATAATGGAATATTACAATATTTGTGTCCCCTATTAACAGATAAGCTCTAAAATCACGGAACTACCAAGTGTCCAGTATAGTACCAAATATCTGGATCAGACCATGGCATTAGTGCTTAGAATATTACTCAGTATTACTACCTGGTGGGCCAAAGAGTAGAATCCCTCTGCAAGGCTTAAGAAGCCCTCCTTTGAAGAGATCAGGCCTCCGTAAAGGAAGCATCACGAGCTCTTGAAGGGATTCTTTTATGTCATCCAAGGCACCTATATCATCAAAAGTGACTCCGATTTCATTTGCTGGAATCACCTCTGGCCTTATGCGTTTCTCAAACTCGTTGTCAGGAGCAACATCCTAATACAATGTACTTAGTTAATTCAATCTACATTGAGATGATTCCCAGGAGGCCAGGACATATATATACTTTTGTGAAGCAGTGATCGTTTCAATTATTGTACTAGGTGTCCATACCATATATATATATTTTCTAGTTCTAGGTTTTATTGGTTCCTGGTAAAATTTACTCGTCTAATTGTTATGACTGGTCGGGTCCGGTACAGTGCACACCATAAAATTTCATAACAAGTTTGTTGTCAAGAAAGAGAGAGAGAGTGCCAGCTGCTGGCAAGGGATTCAAAAAAACGAGAGAGAGAGGGAGAGCAAGCTGGGAATTAGAACACATACTGGTAGCTTTGTGGTAGAGGCATCCTTTTTAGCAGCTGCATCAGATTTACCTCGTTCACCACCTTTATTTTCAGCTACAGTCGACTCTGTTTTCTCCTCTAATTTTGAAGCAGCTGAAGTCTTGCTGCTATCATCCATCTATATTTCATCATAAACAACAAGGTTGTGGCAATTATATCTCAAATGTACTTTATTTTAAGGTCCAGTAAAGAGTGATGCTCCAGTAAACTAAAAACTTTGGGATGGCCGACGTTGATTTCATTAGAAGGTTATAAAAGTGAAAAAAAAAATGTTAAGAGGCATTAAAGTCATTTTAGTTTTTGGAATAAATGGAGATAATATAGACTGGGCACAGCAGAACCGCATGCGTCTAGCATCACTGCTTATCTATTTAGTTATCAAAAAAAATTAAAACAGAATACTTTATTTTCATAATGCCCTTAATTAATCAAACGACTGAAATCAATTCTGATATATGTCCTGTTAAATAATGGTGTGCTTGACAAAAACTCTAATAATTAACAAGTATTTGATCCATAAGATCTTCTGCTCTATGACCTACAAGCATACAAAACAGTCAATGCAAAATTGGCAGAAAAAATGCTGGTTAAAAGGGTAACTATCAGGTCCAATTTAGTGCTCTCATATGTCCTATCTGATTATGTCTGGTGCAACAATCATTGACTAATAGTAACGATGTAAGATGAAGGAAATGACAACAAACCTTTGGCTTTGGTGCATCAGGAGTTGCCTCCAACTGTTGAGTGTCCTTGCCGCTAAGCTTGTGCTCTTGAAAAATGTCTAATGCATGTGACAAACTGAAGCACGATCAACCAAACAAATTAACAAAGGGATCATAATTAATAATCAATTAAAATAATAACTAAATATATCAATTGAAAGGGTTCCGATAAAATTCCTGGACATACGGAAATAAGCACATTACAGACTATCTTACAGTGGTATTAACTTTGTCTGGAGGGAATTCTATATTTTACAGATGACAATATTCCAATAAAACAATTAAATTGTAACAACAAAAAAGCATTATGGAAGGGTAAGTTATGTTAACTGACCTCTTGGAAGAAATAACTAGCTTCCCATTTCTGTACTCCGGGTTTTTACTATTCATAAGATGGTATGAAACAGCTGAAATTACAATCTCCTCAATATAATTACCAAGAATCATTGTATCTGCCAGACAAATGGACCCCAAATCATCACAGTCCAAATCATTTGAGGCTAGGACCTCGATTATGTGGTTTCTATTGTCTTGATACTGCATCGTCTTCATATCCTCCTCCAGCTTAGACTTCCAGCTGACAAGATGGGACTCACTCTCAGGTGGCTTTATCTCTATGTTGTAAGGGAAGAGGATAACGAGCTCTTCAGGTGGTTCAGTCAAGTCAGCATGGGATTCAACGATTCGCGACCCAAGTACTAGAACCGGGCCAGTTAGCTTCTGAAGCATAGTTTTAAATAAATTGTACATTCTTTGGGACTTGAAAAGGAGGTTCTCTACATCTCTAACATACAAAACTATGGGGTGTTTCTTGGATGTGGCAAGAAGGACCTGAAAAGAACAGAATAAATCAGACATAGTTTTTCCTAAAGTATAACCATTTCCAGTCTTGTAGTTCAAGATATAAAGCTTCCATTTTGAACATAATAGGTGCATAGGAACATTAAAACATGAAGGACAGGAAAAATGGTTAGGCAATACTGCAAGGGCCATTCGGTAATTATCTAATAAATAAAGAAATATTGAAGTACAAATTATGTCCAATAAGAGTAGTTTGCATATCTAAATATTTGCATTTAGTTCAATACATAATGTAAAAAATTAATCCCAAGGAATATGCAATTAGTAACATAGACAACCTTATAAAGGGACTGAATTAGTAGCTTCTCATCAAAAGACCAGCTGCTTGAGCGTTTGAGGGGTGCTAGAATAAAATAGAAATAGTCAGAAATTAAGATAAAATATCTTGAAATGCACCACCACCACCCCCATATTTTGATTAAGCAAACACAAATTACAACTGGGAGAAACAGAAATTTTCGGTTCAATATATTAAAGGTTACAGTAACAAATATAAAGCATTATACAAAGCAGTTCAAGATCTATGCATTAGTTGGGTTCAAGTATAAGACATCTATTATGTTGTTCGTTGGATTTACTTACAGATCATACTAACCAGGATTAACAGAAGAGCCTTGTGATGTAAGGTTACAAAGATCATATGACGAAGAGACGGTTCTTCGAAGGTTAGACGTGCTGCTTGTACGTTCCAAGCCCCTGCAGGATACAAGTGGTTATAAAATAATAATATGAAACAATAAACTGAAGCCAAAAAAATGGATTGTTAGAAGGTAGCTCTAAAATTGTTTGCTACCTTGATCGGATCTCTACCCCACTGCTTTGCCTTCTTATTGGACCTGTAAGTAAACATAATCATTATGTGACGATTGATCTAAGGAATACATTACCACAGTTTTGGAATGATACAAGGCAAATAAATAATAGTTTCAACAGGTAAAGCAAGCATCTCGGCAATAACTGTCAGATTCTGATGCCGCACACACCCCATGCACACCTACCCACCCAAATCAATCATTTAGTTTAATTAAAAGAGCAGCTGGCTTTTGTTGCATCTTCAATTTCCCTTCTAGAATTGGCACAACTAGAGCTTGAGAATACCGAGTTCAGGGCAGGAACTCATAAAACGAACCAAATCAACACAGTTGCATACCGAATTACCGATAAGTGGTACAGTCATCTTTGGATGGAGAATAAATAAACAAATAGCAGAATGGGTTACCTTTTGATTCCTCCTTCATAGAAATCATCGCAAGAGATCCAAAAAAGCTCGACATCTTTTCTATTGTAGTCTCAGAAATTGATCTTTTAAAGGACTGACAATAAATAAAATAAGAATGTCTTGCTCAGGTGTTTGACGAACAATGAGATGATCAGGAACAACACACATGAACATCTTTTCTATTGTAGTCTCAGAAATTGATCTTTTAAAGGACTGACAATAAATAAAATAAGGATGTCTTGTTCAGGTGCTTGACGAACAATAAAATGATCAGGAACAACACACATGAAGGTTAACAAATACAATTAGATATAATACTTAACCACATGCTCTTCCGTTCTACTTTAGATATCCATACATATGAAGGGAAAAATTATCATCTTTACTGAGAAAAGGATCTAAAAACTTCCTCACAATTGTATTTTTCAAGAGAGATTTGTTGGAACTATCATCCCGTGTGAATGTACAAAACAATCAGACACACTGATATTTTGAGAACACGTGATGATATTTCTTCTCCGATGACAAATAAACAGAACATGGAACTGATAATTTACCGATTCTGCGCCACCACTGCCATATTTGTTTTGCAGCTGAAACAAAATGTAACAAAAGTAAGAATAACAGTGCCATATATTGGTTGATTTATGATTTTACCAAGCAAGCTTGGGACCCTGTAAATTAATTTTGGATATCCAAACCAATAATTCCAATCATAATCATAAGTTATATAGATAAATTATAATCTAAGCTAGCCAGCTTGATCTGATTAGAGCTATCTGGTTTAGCCAAATAGCTCCAGCAAATAGCCATTCCAAATGTACTGACCTTACCATTATACACACATTACTGACCTTGAGGTAGAAGTCGGTTACATCTAGCAAGAGTAATTTCGCCTCAAAATGGTGTGCAAGTGCCTTCGCAAGCATCTGCTGGTAAAGCTCTGAAAATAAGCGAAATTACAAGTTAGTAATAGTGATGCATGATTATTTATAGTATTGGTTTTTTTTTAAAAAAAATAAGTGGGGCAAACCCACCACTTCATTTGTCATTGAACAAAGAAGTATCGGTCTTTACAAATCTGGCATCGTAATTCATAATGCTCACAGAGTAAATAGCCAACTTACATCAAATAGTATTGGTTTTTATTAGATAACAATGTACCTGTAGGTCCAGAGAGTAACAGAGCACGACTTGCTGGAGAAAGATTTCTGGTGTGCTTGGAGAAATCAGCTTGTTTCAAATGCACATACGCAGCACTTGTCAATACTACACGTGTTTGCTCACTGTCAATTTTTAATTTGTTGTACAGAATAATATTAGTGTGGCAGCCATGGTATAAAGAAATGCTGACATTAAACTTCTAATTTGAAGTTCCAAAAAAAAGTGGCAGTCATGTCTAACAAAACTGTTGCCATTACTGAAGAATAAATCCAGTGATCTATTTCAAAAGAGTAAGTTTTGTTTTGGTAAAAAAAAAAAGGTTAAAAAGGAAACCAACATGGACTTTTTTTGAACAAATTAATGTCAACATGGTACCAAAGAGCATATTTCACTATACCAAAAATACCATAAAAGTATACACTGGAATAAAGATAAATCATCCGCACTTACCATTATTGAATTCCAGTTTAACACTTTAATGAAATGAAGATGGAATCTCTTATGATGGCAATGGGAATGAGAGATTTAGTAATTAAGAACAATGAAGTAGATATCTTATGTACCAAAATTCTCTCTCTGCCAGAAACGAAAATACATAGTAACCATAAAAAGAAAACATGCCTCAGATCATCTTATATGATACAAATTGCTCTGTTCGTATGTACCAAGAAGACTTTTACAAATAATGCTCAACTCCTTAGAAATTAGAACTCATATGGTCAAATAAAAGACAAAACTAAAATCCCAAAAGTCTTACATAAACCAAACTGGAGTTCAATTTCTTTTTGGAACTTCTTAAGTAAAAAAAGGAAACAAAAAAAATATAAAAAGGATGGGTAATTTTTCTATTGAACAAACTTAAAAGTTAGTTAGGCATAAGTATATGTGTTCACATCATTCAAAATAATAGTAATAGAAAATACAAAATATGAACCAATATGAAAGTGGTGTGGTTTGATCACTAATCAAATAAAATGAAATTTCCAGCAATCGGATCATTTTGAAAGTTTTTCATGTATAACAAAAACAAAAAATCAGAGTCAAATATTCATCAATTAATTAACTAACAGTACCTAAGGTATTCATTAATTAATTAACACTACCTAAGGTAGTATGGGAACTCATCAAAGGTGACCTTCCCCTCCTTTCCATCCATCACTAGCCTCATCAACTCCTTCTCCACCTTATCAGCCGTTAGACCGGCCGATTCACCCGACGGCATGGCCCACTTGTTCGCTGTCTGGCCGGACACTAACCCAAGCCCGACTCCAACCCCCAACCCGATCCCAAGTGCTGACATCACCACGTGCTTCTGCTCCATCACTAACAACCTTCCTCTGTGCTTACTAGAGACTTGATCACTTGATCAAGTAGGAACAATCTATAGTTCTCTCTTGTTTGTGAAAAAGAAAAGTGTAAATTAATTGTGAGAAGGATGGGGTTTTGCTTCTTCAAGTGGGTGTGTGGCGTGTTTTGGATGGTACCATGCTGAAAACCGAACAGGTGCGATGCATAAAAGTTGCCTTTTTCTCTTTCTCCGTTTCCTAGTTTTTTAATATTTCTCTTTCGCCATTGAGGCCGCAGTTGTTTTTTTTGGACCAAATCACTGAAGAGAAGAGTAATGGCGAGTGACGAGTTATTACTACTTGGGAGAACTGATTTGTGAGAATTGATAGTGATTGATTAAGGCGGTTCGGATGTTCTGTAGACGAATTCTTCCTGAAATTTGTGTGGCGGATCTCAACTCGCGGTCGCCTCATCCGTTACGTAAGAAAACAACAAGTACGAAAAGTTATATTTGTATTGGATCATTGTATGCTCGACCGAAGAGTCAATTTCCCATATCTGCACCCATACAGTCGCTTTTATGGGTTCGTCCTTCATGTCATCATGTCTGATTTTTTTAATATGAACCTTTATTATTTAAAAAAAACTTTTAATTCGGGCTGTCCCAGAAAATAAAATCTTATTATATTTATTTATTTAGAGTTAGTACTTTTGATAGCTAATAATTATTCGAAAATCTCGTTCAAATCTTGTCCATACTGAATAAAGCCTTTTTCGCGTCGAAGATCATGTAGGTTTGACATTTTCTTTTGATCGAAATACAGTTTTAGAAAATGGAAAAAGAAAAAAACATTCTGTAATGAACGAAAATTGACGGAGATTCTGATTTCTGAGAGATCAAAATCACTCCGGTAACATATTAGTGTTTTGCTAAGTTGTAAATGCTGATTTAACAAATTTGTTTAATGTGCAATCTTCTCAAAGTACCACATCACCATTTTTATTATTTTTTTGTGTCAATTTTACAGATACGCGAGAATAACGATAAACATGCATGCAGGAAACTAGCTAAGTATATTTAAATAATTAATATGTCTCACAAATTAAAATAGGAATGAACTACAGAACAGAGATTAAACAATAGTGGAGTTGGATCAATATGAAAAAAGTGAGATGGAGATGGAAATATACCATCCAACTCCGTTTTTCTTTAATACTAAATTTAACAAATAAATTATAAATAAAAAAAATGTTTTGAAAATTCGAAAGAATAAAAAAGATTGGAGTTGCGAACACCGATAAAAAAATCAAATGGATGATGTTGAACAATATCGACCAGTTTGATTAGCAAACGTGTAAGGGTGCACCTATTTTTATTTATAAAAAATATTAATAATTTAATTCTAATTGGGGTCATATTTAGGTAGTTTTACAACAATTTTAGTTGCATTCGTCGAACCTTAATTATTATTTTTTTATTGTCACAAATCATCGAGTAGTAGATACTCGAGTCTACTTCGGTCTTGTCGAGTCTGATTTGTGATCGGAGAAACGAGCAATTCAAAATTGATTATGATGTAAACTCGTGATAAAAAAAACTACTAATTAGGACATAAGTTGAAGATGTACAAATTTAAGATGCACATTCATCCGACTGCAAATCAAATTAGACGCGATAAAAATAATTACACATCGATGTCTCGATTAAAAGCTAATTACAGTACCGACGAGCGTAGCCAGAGTTGTTATAAAAAAATACTAAGTATGATTATTATTATTTTTAACAATCTTCGACTACGCTCGTCGGGACTGTAGTCAGTTTTCTTACCATCACAAGCCATCAAGTTGTGGATATTCAAGTCTACTTCCATCGCGTCGTGATTAATTTGCAATCGGAGAAATGTGCATCTCAAATTTGACTTCATCTTCCAATTATGTCTTAATTAGTAATTGTTTATCATGATTTGCATCAGAATCAATTTTGAATCGCTCGTTTCTCGGATCACAAATCAGACTCGATTTCTCGAAGTAGACTGTAATATCTACAACTCGATGACTTGCGATGATAAAAAAAAATTAATTGCAGTTCTGACGAGCGTAGTCGGAGTTTGTACAAAAAAATACTTGTCATACTTAATATTTTTACAACAACTCCGGTTACGCTCGTCAGAACTTTAATAGTAGATATTCGAATCTACTTTCATTGTGTAGAGTTTGATTTGCGATCAGATGAATGCTCATCTCATTTTGGCTCCATCTTAAACTTATGTCTTAATTAGTAATTTTTTATCACGAATTTGCATCAAAATCAATCTTGAACCTCTCGTTTCTTCCATCACAAATCAAACTCGACGTGATGAAAATAGATTCGAATATTTACATCTCGATGATTTGCGATGACAAAAATGTTAATTACGATCTCGACGAATTCAACTAAAATTATTATAAAAATGTTAATGAAATGGTATTATAAATATCTTTTGTTTGGCCTTTTTTACTAATTTTCGCAAATTCGTTTTTTCTATTTTGCAAACTTATGAAAAGTTATTCTTTCAATTATATTTATTTATTGAATTTCCAATACTAAAAAAACTGTTCAGCAAATCAATCATTTCTTTTTTTTTCTTCCAAGAGCATGTAGGTCTAGAATAGTCTGCATCCACATAGGTCTAGAATAGTTTGCATTCATGCATAGGTGGCTAGGTGCTGTGTATAACCTTGTGCAGCTGTGCATGTGCTACACCATTACTACCTAGGTAAACGTGTAACCAATCAGAAGTCGACAGGATATGGTGAGTTGTTGGGCATGAATTGTTGAGTTTTCCAGTTCTATCCATTGATGCACGGGCAACAATGGCATATTTCCCTGACGCGATGTTTCTATTCTTTTAGCTAAAGTCTAAAATTTTTAGGATGTATTGGTGTGTGATTCGGTCTTGATTTGTTGCCACAAAGTACAAACTTGTGTCGCATCGCATATACTGGCATTGGAGAAAAGCATCGACAACTGGTTCATCCAATAATAATAAAATATATCAATAATTCAATATGATTAACAACCTATGTCATAAAATTTGGGCTTGGTCACATTTTTTGTCTTGAAAAAACCTTATTTACGGTTTTTATTCCTGAGCATCGGATGAGTATCAAGATCATGCTTTAATATCTGATCGGGGCGCTAATTTGCCGAAATGGAGGTACCGATGAAACTAAATCCTGTGCTGCATTTTTTTTTGGCAGCAAAAGAATATATTTTGAAACGTCGAATAAACAATCAACGATTCTGATTTTATGATATAAAAATTCGTCAGAATCATATTAGTAATCAGGGGCGGATTCAGGATTCTCGCCAGGGGAGTCAAGATTTACGTTTTTTTCCAGGGGTTCGAAATGATGGTTATTTATAGAAAAAAATTATCTTACATGGTCATTTATGCAAAAAAATTCAAATACATGGTCATTTATGCAAAAAAAAATTCAAATACATGATCATTTCTGAAAAAACGTAACATTATGGTCATTTTGGAAAAAAAAAATTCTAGAGAGTTCAGCTGCACCCCTGATTAAATGTGGCTCCGCCACTGTCAATAATGATCAAGCGTCGACTGATGATACCACCCTGGTATCCAATTCCAATTTCGAATAATTTGTGAAACCTCTCAAGGTTGTACAGAGAAAAACCTAACAAATTTTTCGAAAAGGAAGAATTTTTCAGATTATCTAATTATCATCTAAATCTTATCTAAACCAAAAATCTATATCTAACTAAGAAACAAGTCACATAAACTTTAGATCGAAAAGAAATACCAAAAAATTGTTGAAAACCAAAATAATATATGGAACGTTCAAAATAAGATATCAAAGATAACAAAAACATAAAAATTCCAATAATTTTCTCTGAATTTTCATCTTTTGATAATTTTGCATAATTAGTTCATTTGATATATCATTGAACACATATCTTTCTATATATGTTAAAAGACAATCATGTTAGTTTGTAATAATCTAGAAGTCAATAATACGATAAATTATCATAAAGCTTTGTTCATGAATTGAGTGATTAATAAACTGTCATTTTGTTACCTTGAGTATTATTGAATTTATGAATCATTCCTTTATTTGACTTGAGTCAATAACTGGAATTGTGAAACTTCATAATACAGATGATATATACTCTTAAAAGTCTCTAACCAAGGTAATTAGCAGGAACACTAATTTACCGTTACAATGTTAGAATGTGGATTAAAAGATGGTTAAGTTTTACAAATCATAGACATGAGATGTCGTTTTAATCACATGAATACATGTTAGAGGAACATGGTATTTGACAGACCTCGAATGAAACATTAAATGGAATTGTGTACGTGTCATTAATGTTTTCATTCAGTGTTAAGTTCTAAAGTATGAGGTATTCATCTTTCCTACTAAGAGATGTGTATGTGTGATTGTTATCTAACGCTGTCGGTAAAACGCAGTCATAACGGTAGCTTTTCGGTATACATAGCTTAGTTGAGGTAGTGATGGTTTACTGAAAGTACTATTGTCCCTCGTGTCTTGATACGAGTTACAGTATCACTGGGCCCCTTGATAGAGTAAGATTATCTGCATGCGGTATAATTACAAGAGTAATTATATTTGATAAGTCTGCTCAAGATCGAGAAAAGATTAAGTTTGCAAGGATGACACACACCTGCCTTGAAACTAATCTGATACTGTGAGATGAAAGAATTAACACGACTAAAATGTTTAGTGGATCGTGATATTGCATAAGTACAACATCGTCTGTGTAATTGGATGGTCATAAGATGCCTCCTATGATTATAGAAATTAAAATGGTTTTAATTCTATTTACCAACATAACACAGATCCTATTGGGTTACACCGCATAGGAGCTAAATCAGAGAATCTTAATGATTAATTATAAATAGTTATATTATTAAGATGATTATAATTAATTATATATGATATGATTAAATTATATATGTCATATAAGATGACAAGCAAAAACAACGGTTGAATTTATAAACGTATACGATACGTTGTATAAAATCATACTGCAACCAAACAAATACCAAACCCTGAGAAATATAATTGTTGAGAACAATTATATGTTTATGTATATTTATATATATTTAATTTAGATTTTAATTATAGATTATGGTTTTGAATTTGGGATGAAAGTCATTATCAAATTAAAACCTTAATTAAAAATTAATTAAAATCTTAATTAAAAATAAATAAATAAATATAAAAAAATGAAAAAAAATATATTAAGCTTATCCTTAAGGGTATTTTTGGAAATTCTTTTTTTCCAAGGGTTTATTTGTAAAAATGTAACCTCCTCGTTTTCCTATAAATAGAGGGGTAGGGGGAGAGAGAAAGAAGCACCAAAATCGACTCGGACTCGTTAACTCGGATTCGTATCGATAAATATACTCTCTCTCTTTCTCGTATACGGTTGTTTACGGGATTCGGAAAATAGTATTTTTGTGTTAGAGCGATATTCCATATTTTGGATAACTGCGATTCACGAAGATATTTTATTTAGTCCGTATCTCGGTGAATAGTGTTTTTGCGGGATATCGCGGCTTTTGGTATTTCTGGCAGAAGAAGTAAGCCGCTCTCTGGTCGTCCTGGTGGACATCTGGTAGAGGTATCAGACGTCTGATACTCCGGGGAGAAAAGCGTTTGTGATTCGGTCTTTCGAGTCTTCTGCGGTCCAATTCGAATTTGGATCAAGGTATTAATGTTATATTAATCTATTTAATTTGTAAGTAGATTAAAGTTTTAGAATTCAGTTAAGGAGTAGATCTGTTTAGGGATTAAGTAGGGTTTTGATGTTAGGGATAAACGGGAGGTGGACACCCTCTGTGGTTTATCCGACATACCCCGCTTAATCCTCGGCTTAAGTCATACGTAAAATTTTTGTTTTACGGTCTTTCCGCTGCTTAGGCCAATTGACGGGTTTTGAACTGTTCGTAACCCAACAAATCATTCATCCAAGCATCTCCCATCATATTTCTAAGTTTTGTCTTAATGAAACTCATTGCGGAGAATGCTCGTTCGACTGATGTTGTTGCCACCGATAAAAGCAATGCTAATTTGAGAAGTACGTACACATACAGAAAGGTCAAATTTTTATTTGTCTCAACTATTTTTTTAGACAACTCAATGAGGTCTTGTATATCATGGAATCCCTCATCTAAGCGAACATCAATTATGTAAGTATCAAGTTGATAACCAAGTGTAGCCATGTTGATATTTTCAAACTCTCTTGGATTATATGATGTCAACTTGATCAACATATCCTTATCAAAAGCTTGAAGTGCATCTCTTGGATTCAAACAAGCAACACAAAGTAAAAGTCCAGAACTTATCTCATCAAACCGATCATTGAACTCTTTAAGTTGCATATCCAAGATGGTATAAAAAATCTGAACACGATACCTACATTTTTAATATTATACTTCATTAGTAATGAAAAGAGAAGTAAAGTGATATAACAACTCAAGAAAGAGAAAGAGAAGAAAAAAAAACAATAACTATGTAAATTGGTCATTTCTTTATATCTACGTCGTGGTCTTTCTCGAATAAAATATTGCCTTCATATTCGATATGAAAATATTATGTTTGCTGCAAAAGAGAATTACATTCATCTTCTCTCATTCTTTGACAAATCATGTGGCATTTACAATATTTTGATCTTTTCTTTGTGATGCTTGAGATAACACATTTGTTATCCAAAACATATTGCATCAAATGCAAAACAAAAACGCAATCAAAAGTAGGCAATATAAGAAATGAAATTAATTTGGCTACGTAGACTGTTAGAAAGTATATGAAATAAAATTAACTATGTAATTTCCTCAAAAAGAAAAGAAATTAATTGTGTAAATTTATACTTTTTTAAGATAAGGTTATATGAGAGTTAAAATTTCAAATGTTTAACTAACTTAATTGTAAAAAGACATACGAATAACTTATATTTTAGTAGTCTTGGTTCAGAGCGTATATGCAAAATAGTTGTCCACACGGTAGCACAAAAAAAAGAAAGATGAAAAATATTAGCCCACTTTGGTTGACTATAAAAAATGGGGATAAATTTGATTACTTTGTAAAAGGCCATCAAACCAATTAGATGGAATAAATTGTAATAAGAAACTTTTTGTCAAGACGTGCATGCAATTAAATACCCAGCAATACATCAGAAAATATTTTTGAATAACATGAAATATAAACAATTATATCAATGAATAATAATGAATAATTAACAATTTAATACCTAGCAAATTAATATCACTTGACAAAAGACTCAATATGAATAAATAACAGATAGAGAGCTGATATATCGATCTCTTCATTGATCCCTCCATCGATCCCAACTGGACAGGTTCAGTTGAGTTCAGTTTGCATGTTATTTTTGTTATAATGTATGTTGTTTTTTGTATCATGCATGTTGTTTTTTTATTATGCTTATAATTGACCGGACGCTCCACTGAAAACGAATGTCGCTACGCTCATCGACGCGGACCGCTATGCTCATCGATGCGAACTGGACGAATCTGGTTGCATTTATTTTAAAAATTGTTCTAGTTATTATGCATGTTATTTTTTGTTATTGTGCATGCTATTTTTTATTATGCAAGCAATTAACATGCAAAAAATACAAATAACTTGGACAATAACAAAAACATCATGCATAATAACGAAAACATAATAAATCATAAGTAGAACAAAAAACATAATGAACTTAACATATAAATCATAAGTATTTTGACTGTTATGCATGTTATTAGATGCACAATAACGAAAATAACATGCATAATAACGAAAACAACATGCATGATAAGTAAAATAAATTTTCGCCGGAACTCAATTGGACGCGTCCAATGGAGATCGATGATGGAATCGAACTTGTGATCGGCGGAACATTTTCCTAACATATATTGACACAATAACTTGTGTAGTGAAGTGGGTTGGAGCAAGGAACATTTGGGGAAGGTCTAAAGTTCAACTCTTAGTTGGAGCAGGAGAGTGGAGACGTACCCGCAGGTCTTTGATCGAACTTTCACCATATCCAATACCGAATTTGCATGATTGACCAATTAAAATAATCGAGTATGCACTCATGTCATATCTGAGCCGAATTCATATCCAAGAGTTATCTGATACGCGTACGGTAGGGTATATGTAGTATACCCTAAATGAAAATACCAATTTAAATAGACATTATTTAAAAATACATATATTGGATGGAAGTTCAAATAAAAGACATTTATATTCATGAACTTAATATTGAATCCTTAATTAAAATGTTTGTAGAAAACATTAATAATTTAATTAAATTTAAATTGTTGATCTAAGTAACAAGAAAGATTATAAAAACATAATCATTGGAAAATGGAGATACAACTATTTTTTGGTACAAAACAATTTTTTTACATATGAAACGAATTAAATATGTGGACAAAACATTTTTTTTCAGAAGTTTCGGTACAAGATTTAATACTCTAGATTAGTAGAAGAGCATAGAAGTGAGAAAACTAATTTTTAAATATTAATTCGTTTTTTCTCCCTAAAAACGGTTCTATTTTAATATCAATCTAATTTTTGTTTCCTCTAATACAACATAAAACATTTTGAAAATAAAATATTATACGATAGAATGTCGTAGCGACGTCTGTCCGTAATAGCAACATATGCATTGTCACATCCCAGAAATTATAACTGAGTTAGAGGTGTTCAATTCCGCCACGTGTACTTATTTACAAGTACACTAAAGACTTAACTTAATTATTAACATAATAAATATCATGACCAATCATGCAAAAAGAATGAGCAGCACACACTTTTACACACAATACACAAAACATCCAAAATCAATATATGTATATATATACCAGCGTCTATTTACAAAATGTACAATGAAAGCAAATGAAAAATAAAATACATCACAAGAGGACGATCCCACTAACAGGTGTAGGATCGGCCTTTACTATCCTAATACAAACTAATCCTAAATCAAAGGAAAGAGAAGGTTAATATAAGAGGTCCAAAACGAAAGATGTCAATTCATCCTAGCGCTCTCATCTGGACATCAAAAGATTCTCCTCACCTGGACCCCACAAACCACCATGGAACATTTCTCAGTGCGAATTAAGGTTCAGTCTTTGAGCTTATATCTTTCTCTAAGTTTGGACCCAAGCCAACACTTGGTAGTTAATTATGCATATTTTAAAACTAACTATTCAGTCACATTTGTTAATATACCATACTTCTAAAATATCATAATTGAGTGTGAACCAAGCACGAAAATAGAGTCGTGAAAGAAAACTCAAAAGAATCTGATAGAGTAATAAATATACATATAGTACTTAAATCTTATATCAAGCACCCGAAAATAGAACCCAATTTGTAGGACAACACGATTCGTCGCTTAGGTGTGGGGGAACTATACAGTAGCCCTCATAAGCTAAGATTTTGTCTTAGGTGTGGGGCACTATACAACAGCTCTTGTAACCTAAAATCAATCGGTCCTCCTAAGACGATATCGCTCTAGGAAAGTACAAAGACTTTGTCAAAAGCGAACCATGTGCCTACCTCACCAAAGTTGTAAAAGTTAAATAAATAAACTCGGCCTCAGTTGCCATACGGAAAATAAGAAACAGACTATCTATTTGAAATAATATAATAAAAAGGGAGCCTCACATATGACACACATACTCTAAAACTAAGACGCTGACCTTAATCACTCAAAAGAGGAATTATAATAGCTAATATATATAAATAATATGGGGACTGAAAAGAAAACTCTCTGATGGCACTACGAGACATCAAGTGATGAACTCGCTTGGTGGACATCAGTCGGATGTCTTTGAAGACATCCCGACGAGGGGACCCCATAGGCATTTAGCTTGCATACGTAATTCGCCCGTCGCGATGCCCTCAAACTACATCCAACTGGTGATCACCGGCCAGACTCTTATCACTCCCGACGAATACATATAATATTAAAGTACGAGTCTACCTAGTAAAATAACTATGCGCTATGCGACCCGTATATCGGATCTCACGTGTAGTATGAATGCAGATGACATGCAATGCAGGTTGGTCTCAATATTTGATATAGTTTACCGTCGTGCAATATGACAGATCAAGCCTTATGGTCCTATTTATGAAGTATTGGTAGTTGTTGGTACCACAGTTCAAATAAAAGAAAAAGAAAGGTTTGGTTGGTCTGGTTCCTACACGTAGACATAGATATAAGCCTCATAAACCCACACCTGGGAGAGCTGGAAAAATCGGCATAGTCGACTCTACTCCGGAGGCAACTCCGCAGCGCCTACGTCCACATCGACGGAGTCTGAAACAGCCTTGTCTCCCGCGAGTGTACTATATCTCCTAATTTGACGTTGGGGGTTATCAGATTATTGTGTTCTAATATTTAACTTATGAAAATCAAGTAAGGCATAGTATAGGCGTTGAGACGTCATTGATGCTCCTAATCTTATTTATGTATTACTTTTACTTGGTCAAATACTTGGGCAGCATTTCTGCTGCATAGGGAATGTGAGAATTCTATCCTTATAGCCCCACAATTTAGGACTCGTACACATTCTACCATAAGGCGGGCACAAATACCGATCGAAAAGACCCCATGCATCAAACTTGACCTTTCAATCTTTCGAAGATCGATTGGCTCAAAACCGATCCCAAGATCAAATCTGTAACAAATCTAATGGACCTATAGTAGAACGAATCTTCACTCGAGCGACAATCGATAATGAATGATACAAGAATGCCATAACGACACCCCCAATTATAACTAATCAGACTATTCAAATTATGCAAAAACTTTAGATACATGACTAGTACACAATTATTGTTCTAGCTAGAAAACATAACCGAACCGAACAAATCCATAACATAAGCTCGAGTATAGTGGTCAACCTGCTCAAGAGTGGGATTATCCGACATCTTATCGCACGTAGTCCGCATCCACTTCAACCTCAGAGTGTACCTCCGAAACGAGCCAAATTTGTCGACCTTCTCTGGTATGCGCCCTACTCCTCCATGCATCAATCCCCATGTCTCTCACCAGACACTCCTGTATCATAGCAGTCTAGTTCATGTCACAAACACCGGTAACTGGCATACCATCTATGGGCGCTCCCAATTGACATCCTGCAACGTAAGTGTTGGCCTCCATCGCTCTACTAGAGGTGTGATCAACGCCTTATCCCGCATTACGTGATCCACCTTACAAATGTGGTACAATTCTAATCTCTTCAATGCATGACCACATATCTCGTCAAATGGTATCTTAACGAGATGACTTATGCATTTCAATTCTTCTTTTTCCAGCAATATCTTGGAAGTACACACGTTAGTACATAAATTTTAAATAAATATTAATCCTTTCAAACTAATCTTTAATTTAAAAATATATATACCTTCTTATATTTTATCGTTGAAATCTTGTGCTGAATGAGAGGCATTTGGATGACAAGATCGTAAAAGGTCGTTGTTCAAACATGAGCGAATTAGGAGAAATGTCAGTGGTACTCGATCGAGAAGTACTTCTTCGAAATCTCACCATTTTAAAAATACTGCATCCAAATTTATGATTAACAACTTATAAAAAAAATTATGCATGCAAGTTATATATTTTTTCTAAATAAGTTGTGTTTTTACAATTAATTTACTCAAACTAACAAATATTGATATTAATTACTCTATCAAATTGATTTTCTATTTAAACTAAAGAACTAATTTAACAATTAATTTATCTAGAAATAATTTAATACGAGAAATAATTAATTTATCAAGAACTAATTTCTCTATTTACAACTAATTTATCAAGAACTAAAGGTAAAAAATAAATTACAAAGAAAAGATCGAATCAAAGGAGATGAGTCCGAAATTAATCGACTGGTGAATGTCAGTTGTTGTCTGTTTTGCAGCTGATGGTTGATTTGAAAGAAGGTGAGTAACAAAATAAGAGAGGAAGGAGAAAGATGAGTCTCGACTTAACATAAAGAGAAAAGAGATGAAAAGAAGGAAATATGACATAAATAGAACAAGTTCGGGATCTAAAAACCTGGACTTGATTCGGAATCTTAGATCCCCAAATTTCCTTTTTCGCAATTTTTGAGAGATTTTGTTTATTTCTATTTTTCCTTTTCATTTTTTATTATTAAAAATTTCGGCGGATATACATAGATATTATCATGCCACTTGTGGGTGTGGGTCATGTTCTTTATTTACTTTTTTTATGATTTCTAAACGCCCATAGAGAACAGTACATATTTGTGAGCACAAAATAAAATATCGAGAAATCCTACAAACAATTGGAATTTGGAAGGAATAGATTTGCTTGGAAAGCCCGTGGGTCGAGAGTGTTTATCTGTTGGGCTCGTTTAAAAAAAATGGAAGGAAACTTCATTGGCCCAATGCGCGCCTATTTAGTATTTACTGTCCCCGATAGCAAAAGCAAATCATCAGAAATGGCACCAGTTCAAGCTTCCGAAGTGAATAGGGAACTTGCACTGCCATTTGTACTTCGTAGTTTCGTGACTTTTGTTTAATTACAAGCTCAAATTCAGTTCAAAGGAGCTCGAATACGGTTGGGGTAGACGAAGGAAAATCCATTTCCAAGGTAAGTGATTCTGACCTTGCACATCAGGTGTTCGACGATATGCCTCCTGATTCTTTCTTAGTTGTTGTGTATTGCATGTCGTAGTCAAGTTCTCATTTCTAAATGGAACTTTGGTTGATCAAACACGTGCTTTAACCGCGTGTTGTCTTTCAACAGCATGATACCATCACCTCGGCCTCAAGGATTTGTGCCGGTTCCCCAAGCCCAGCCTTGGCAGCCTCATCAACCTGCTGCTGCTTCCTTCTGGCAACCCAGAAATGTGCAAGAGCATATTAATAAGTTGCAAGAGACAATAGATGTCTCCAAAGCCATGTATGTCGGTAACAAATTGAGCTGCTTCTGTCTACTAGTTGGTTCTAATCCTTTACTCATGGCATTAACACATGTGAATATCTTTCCAGGCTAAATGAGCTTGAGACGCTAATCAAAATTAAAACTAACGGTAGTTCTGCAAATGAAGAGTTTCTCGAGGTTATAGATGCAAAGAAAATTAGCCTCGCTGCTCAGGAGGCTCTTTCAATTGAGGCAGCTAATTCGATATGCTCACACTTGAAGGCTCTTGTAGCACCTTTAGCTTCTGTCACCGACCAGACGGGCCTATGGGAAGAGAGATCACTTGCAGTGAAATCAGGCCAAAAGATGCAAAAGTCCAAAAGAAACAAACTTTGGAGGAAGAAGAAAAGGAGATGGGTTGCAGAACTTCTGCGCAAGGTATTCACATTTTCTTCCACAGAGCAGTGGCATAACAATATCTGGTTTGTGGATTGGCCTCAAAATGTGATCTGAATCTGGTATGGTCTTACTGTGTCAGTAAACAATACCAGTTCAGTAAGTTTTGACTGATTACAGAAAATTATCCCAGTTCTTTTTTTTCGAAGGAAACAAAAGGGGAAAAGAACACAATTTTCTACAAAAAAGCTAGGATGATAGAATATATAAATATTTGTTTCCAATGAGAGAAAATGTCTCTAACATTATCTTATACCCTAGTGACTAGTGAGATATACCTATTTATGTATGAAAACGAAAATTATATTATATAGTGATACACTGATACTAACTAATCAACAGGAATACCAATGAACTTGTGTAGAAAGCTGCAGTTCTATTTATCAGTAAAAGTGACTTCAGTCAAATTTTAAATACATGCATATCGGCAATTATTGGATCAAGCATTTCTCAAGCAACTCTGATGCATTCAAATTAAAATTACTACATGAGTTTGGAACATTTTTCTTATTGAACTGTCTGTTCCTTCTACCCCGTTTCACTGCTTTTGCAAAAACATACCTTCCACTTACCTTTCAGTACCAGTATCTAGAGCTTTTGTCCTTCTGTACACCTGTTCCTTGCATGACCATTGGTTGGACCATTGGAGTACTTACTAGTATCATCATGACAAGCTCCAGTTATCAGTTTAATTCCTTCTTGCAAGGTATTATACTGTTATGAGTATAATACCTTGCATATGACATGTGCAAGGTATCACACCTTCATCTGAATGACTTGTACAGTTGGAACCTCCTTTTGTTGAACTTCATTTGCCACTGGTATCAACTGGTTATGCCACCAATTCTTTCTTCTCTACTGGACTCTTTCACTTCATCTTGCATGTCTTGATTCTGTAAACTGAGCATGATCAAGTTGATTTAACATTTTGTAGGAGCATGAGGATTATGATAAGGTTGATCAGGCTGCTGACGAATGGAGGGCTCAAGAGATTGCCAAGGATATTGCTAGACGCAAGGTGCAACTTTTTAATTGTTACCAAAAGTTACTATACCTGTTCCAGTCTTGTTACTATATTTTTCCAGCAATTGTACCCCTAAATACTAATTAATTATGGTTTACTTGGCTATACTTGTACTGCCATGAAATCGATATAAACCACTCATTGGAAAGAAAATACAAAAGTGATGGAAATTTGGATTTTGGGATATACAGTTCCATGCCTATCTGCAACTAAAATGAAATTGACATTTCTTGCAGGGACAAATGCATTTGGTGGAGAGAGAATATTTATTTCCACTGTGCTATGTCCGATGAACTCTTTTTCTTATTACAGTTGCATTTATATTTTGTAACGATTTTGGGTTAAACCAACCTGAAATTTCAGGTTGAGAGTATGAAGAAAATTGCAAAGAAGAAAGCTGACGAGGAGAAAAAGAGGCTTGAATCTGAGGTATAACAAGTTTAGTAAAATGTCATTATCATAACAGTTATTTCTCTCTCTTTTCTTTCTGAAACATTTTAAACATGAGAAAAATCAGAATCTGAGTAAACAACAACAACAACAGAAGTCCCAAACAAATTGGGGTAGGCTGAATCTGAGTAAAAAACACTGAGTTTTATTTTATCAGTTATTTAAAAACTTATAATAAAGAAGACAGTGATCATCTAAAAGTGTTTTTTCATTGTTTAAATTATTCTTAAAACAATGGAGGTACAAGAAATGCTGGCATGCAAATCCTTCACTTTTAATAATTTTATCCATGAGAATGGCTGAAATTTTATGAGGGCTCGCCAAGCTATCGCAACCCTCCTCCACTTGGCTTGAAACAGGCTATGTAAAAATACATCGGTGGAGTTACTTTTAAGAATTTTATAAGTAACATTTATTTCAACATTCGGTTTCTTATCTGACATTTTGATTCTCACCTAAAAACATGAAACATTTATTCCAACATTTGGATCTTTTACAAGTTTATAAAATGTTGTTTAAGTTTGAAGAAAAATAATCAATGATTTTATAGAGCAAAGATGTCATCCTTAATTCTGATATTCTGATTTCAGCTTGAGCTTGTCTTAATGGTGGAAAAGCTTAAAGAGCTCCGATCAATCAGAATTGAGAAACTGAAGAAACAAGGTGAATTTTCTCTTTCCTGAATTTTGAATTGTGTCATCAGTTATATTGATTTGGTGCTTGTAAAAATTCAGTGGCTTTGTTTTTTTCACACCATCTCAGTTACTGATTCTATTGGGTCAGTATATAACTATATATTACAATTGGCATCATCTTTTTCCAATCCAATTGATTAGCAATGCATTTCCTGGTATATTAAACTAACACCCAGTTTACACGTCCTCACTTTTTGGAACAGGCCATTTCTTTCCAGAAGAAGACAATAAATTTCTCGAACGAGTCAGAGCTGCAGTTGAGGAAGAGGAACTACAGGCCGCTTCTGCTGCCATCAATGATGCTGCAATGGATGCAATTGCAACAGCTGAAGGATCTAGAAAATCTTCAAATCAATCAAACAACCAATCAAATGATTTGGGGCCCAGTAACAGGGCAGATGCGCAGATTGAAGCTGGACCGAATGAGAGTGGGAGCTCTGGTGTACAGAGAGATATGTCAGTTGGAGGAGAGAAAAAAATTGATGGAATTTCAGGGATCAATTTGCCAGGGGAGTTCTATCGTTACTACCATGGAAGCAGCTATGACATGGGAACACTTATTGAGGTGATCTATTATGAGTTCTCTAGTAATCTTAAGCTATTAGGTATATTTTTGTTGCTGAAATCAATTTGCTATTAATTGTAGGTGAGAAGAACATGGGATGCTTATCTGCGACCAGGAGGGAGGTAATGACAATATTTTTCTTATGAATTGTACTTTTTTTTTTCTGTTTAATTAGTTCATTGAAATTTGGAGTTATTTACTTGTTTCCTAGAAGACATCTGAAGTTTTAGGACAGCAGTAATGGGAAGTTGGTTCACAGATTAGATTGTTGAGAGCTAGAATTTTGTTTCGTTTCCTTTTTTTTATTGTTTGTGACCAGGAGGTCACAGGATTAGAATTTGGCGCAGTGGTAAAGCTGTCGCCTTGTGACCAGGAGGTCACGGGTTTGAGTCGTGGAAACAACCTCTTGTAGAAATGCAGGGAAAAGTTGCGTACAATGACTCCAAAGTGGTCCGACCCTTCTCCGGACCCTGCCCAAGCAGGAGCTACGTGCATCGGGCTGCCCTTTTTTATCGTTTGTCATCGTCCCTCTGCATCTTACTGAGGTTCAGTATAGATACAATTTGAATGATGTTGTTGTGATGATATTATTATCCCTTTAGCATAGTAGGAGAAAACACATGCAAATTCAGGATTTCATCTAACATATAGAAGAATAACTTATTGGGAGTTAAAACTTGATATTAATTCATGTAAGTCGTATGTTGATGCAGTCGGATACCCGG
This sequence comes from Eleocharis quinqueflora, assembly GCA_964058865.1. Classification (NCBI taxonomy): domain Eukaryota; kingdom Viridiplantae; phylum Streptophyta; class Magnoliopsida; order Poales; family Cyperaceae; genus Eleocharis; species Eleocharis quinqueflora. Next base: position 29,601 of record CAXKVX010005084.1, read on the forward strand.
GCACTGGGTGCAGCCGCCGCCTCCCTCAAATGAAGTATGGGCATCCTACTTAGTCCGGCCGAAATAAATCTATAGATCTTCAAATTTATCCAAGACTGGTTAAAGTAATGCACTTGAACTTTTTGATAATTCAGTGTTCTTTTAATTTTGTTGTAATTCTAGTTTTGTAAAGATTTGTTGTCTTAAAAGAGTGTTGGTTGTAAATTATATGGTGCTCTTTGAATCATTGAGCGTGGAGCTAGAGACAGTATAGTTCTTTTTATTGTGAGTATACAGCTTCACTATTAGGATCTAATGTCATAGCAGCGTTGCTCGATTAGCATTCTCTGCTTTAACTAATGTTATAGCAGTGGTACTGCTGCACTGCACACGGTTAAGATGTAAGAAACACCGTCATTGGTACAATGAATCTCAAACTTCCCTCCAAATGTAAAAAAATGATAAATCACGCCAGCCAGATTGAGGGGGAGGAGAGAAAATACAGAATAGTAGAAATTAGAAAACACCTCTTAATCATTTATCTATTATATTCGTCTCTTCCAAGTTCCAACTAGGGAATTGAAAACGGGTCCGGTCGGATTGGATCGTGTCAAACTCATTCGGGTCAACGGATTGGTCGGGCCGATGAGTTGGCCGAGTCGAGTTTAGATTGGTTAAATTTTTTTGAGTTGGCTGCAATCCATCTAAAACTCATGGGTTAGCAGACCGGTGGGTTCGAGCCGGGTTAGTGGGGGGTTGGTCCATATCGGGTTGGTCGTTTTTTTATTATTTTTCTGATGTTTTTTTGTATTTTTTTATTTTTTTTAATTCAACAGGTTATTTTCGAATTATTCTCGGATTTGATCGAGTTTTGCACGAATTTTGTATGGATTTGCACGAGTTTGTACAATTTTTTCGCAGGTTTAGATGGGTTCGGACGGATTTTGCACGAGTTAATGATGGGTGAATGACGAATTATGACGGATCGAGTTAGGGTCACACCGGGTTTATTTCGAATCAGGTTTAATACATTTTTTTCCAAAAAAGATGTTCATCTTTGATCTTTTTTGAATTGATCTGCACAAATTTGCTTTCGGGTGGAACGTACCGGGTCGCGGCCTCGAGTTTTATGGCCGGGTCGAACCCGGTTTTGTCAAATGCCTACTCTCAACTAGGCTTTGATCGGTGGCCTCGATCCTCTGCTAACGACTAATTAACCCTCCATCCCGGGAGCTACTTTGGGCACTCTGAATACTCTTCGAACACTCCTAATATTTTTAAATGACAAAAATACCCTTCAATAAAATCTGCCTCTTCTGACACCTATGCACATTGATCGTTGGGATGGTTCCTCCAAAGTTGGATCGAAGACCAACTTTCTGGGAATGTTTGACTGGCGATCCCAAGCAAAACTCACCTCTTCGACGATCTCATGAATCATGATTCTTGGTTGCTGATCTCCTCTTGTATGGATCAGATTAGAGCTATGTCGATTCATGATTCATAGATTCCTTCACTTCTAGGGTTTTCGGTGGAAAAACTTAAATCATGTCATGGACAAGTCTCATAATTTTCATTACTTGTAGTTAATCTCATGAACTTTCAATTCAATTGACCGGCATAGTATCTAGCACAAAAGCACACTCCAGAAAAAAATACGGAACATGACATGATCAATGTTTCTTTTGGTAAGTTACTATTCCTGTCATAACTTGGACTACTAATGAAAAATCAGGTTTTGCGTTTGTTACTTTTAGTCAATATAATGATATTAGTGTTAGCCATTGCATCTTGTCTTAGGATAAGTTGTTTTTTCAGAGGCTCCAATCTAATTGTGGTATCTAACTCTCGTAAAAAGAATTGTGTCAGTACATGTGCTGGGGTAAAGTTACCGTGCTCCGAGGAACACTAAGACCTTCCGTGCTCTTAATTCAAAAAAAAATCTTAATCACAAATTTTGATTTATCATACTCAATAATTTCTTTATATTAAAATTTTGTAGACATTTTTTTTGGAGCTTTTAAGTATATGTTTTGAATTTTTGTAAGTGATTCTAAAATAATAATAAAATAATCAATATTTCTACATAAAATTAGGCCACTTTCTAAAATTCAAAACACATACTTAAAAATTGGCAAAAATCAGCGTACTCTAAAAGATAGGTACACTAGATACTATAGCCCATTTGTTTGTTCATTTTCTCGAGATTGGTGAAAAGCTATGTTGCACGAGTGCGGGTGCGGGTATCGTATCCGGTGCGATACGGTAATTTTAAAAAATCAGAGATACGGGTGTGGCTATATATATTAAACTTTAATTAAAAAAATAATTTAATATATCGAAATAATATTTTTTTAGTATAGTTGATATTTATTCTTTAATATCAATGAGTTGTTCTTCTTTAATGTGTTTTTTTTTTCTTTAATGTCACATGAGAAAGCATATATAGTAATAAAGAACCGTATGGACACAACTACATGTGTAGCGTAGTGGTTGGGAGGTTATAGCAAAGGTCTTTCAAGGAGAAGACCCTGGTTCGAGTCTGGGTTGCAGCAGCACCCTTTTTGTGCAAAAAAAAAGGTCTCTTGGATATTCTGTGGTCAAGATGCGCACCCAGCCGCACTATTGACCGAATTAGCTAGTTTGACCCATTAAAATAACCTGATTCTCTAGGTGGTGCACCAGGTGCGCACCCGCGCCGCACCAGAGCCGCACCCGCATCCGAATTAGCTAGTTTGACCCATTAAAATAACCTGATTCTCTAGGTGGTGCACCAGGTGCGCACCCGCGCCGCACCAGAGCCGCACCCGCATCCGGTTCGCACCCAATACGGGTTCGAGTGTATATATGACGCACCGGGGTAACACAGGTGAAAAGTGATTCACTTTAACTTTTGTAGTGTCTTTTAAGAAATCACTTTTCACCAATATCGAAGAATTGAACATCCCAGTTGAGCTAGAGTATCTAGTGTACTCATCTTTTGGAGTACGCAAGTTTTTGTCGAAAATATAAAAAAAGAATTTTTTTTGTCCCTTACAACATTTTGATGTATAAAAATTATTGAACATGATAAATCAAAATGTAAAAGTGAATAAGATTATTTTTTAGTTAAGAGCACAAAAATTTTTGGTGCTCCTAAGAACACCATAGCTTTAATCACATGTGTTGTATTAAAGAAATCTCCTGAGAAAATCGGTGTTCTTAAAATAATGTCCTAATTCTTAGCTGGAACAAGTCATCACTGATTATGATATGATCTTAGTATTGCAGTGCTAGATTTTGGTCCTATTTTATTGATGTCATAATGTTACCGGTACCAGTCTGATATTATATTGTCCCACTTTGCTAATTTTACAAATAAGTTCATAGTTTAACCTAATGATTAATTGTGATTTAGTTGTACATGTTAAAATTGACTAGGTGTCTTATTAACACAATCAGATGTCTAATATAGGACTCTTAATGTTGGTATTAGTACTGATACATACAACACCATCAAATGATTGCAGGAACTATAATTCCTTGAATCTTTGAAGTGTTGTATTTATTGAGTATTGAAATGCTTAATTTGTGTAATTTATCTAAAATGTAGGCCGGTTGTATTCAAGAACTCATTCATAGAAGACGATTTGTGTACAAAATCAAGTCCAAATGCTGATATAAGATCCAGTTTGCAACAATTACAATATGAGGACTATGAAAAGGAATCAGGTTCAGACAAAGTCTTACCTCCTCTTAAAATTAACTGTAGAATGTATAATAACAAAGAAATTAGTATCAACACCAAAAGATATTAGTCTTAGATTGATAGCTTGCCATTATTTAAATTTGTTTTATATAAAAGGAGCCATATCAGAAAACGAAACCATAAAATTACATAAAAAGGTTATTCACTAATGTTGTCATTTCATTATTAAATATTAATGAACCGTAAATTTTCAAATCTATTTCGCAATGCAAAGGTTTTTGGGTGGTTTGGTGGAGTGGAAGCGGGGACAATTTTGTCTAAAAAATTAGTTAGATCAGCGTGTTCCAAGAAAATAATAGCGTGTCCGAAGGACCTCCCCTCCGTCCCGCTAAAAGCCAACGACCCTCTGTTCCGCTCAAAGACTAAACACGACATGTACAAAAGACCCCCCTCTCTCTCTCCCTCTCTCCCTCTCTCCTCTCAAAACTCTACCCCTAGTAATTTAGCAAGGTAATAATTCCAAATGGAGGCAGCGGCATGTGCATCTCGGATCGGGTTAGCGGGTCTAGCCGTTATGGGGCAAAACCTCGCTCTGAACATAGCTGAGAAGGGCTTCCCGATTTCGGTGTACAACCGCACGTCGTCAAAGACCGAGGAAACCGTGCGCCGGGCTCAGGCGGAGGGTGGGCTGCCTTTAACGGGTCACAACACACCTAAAGACTTCGTGTTGTCTATCAAGCGGCCCCGCGCCATTGTCATGCTCGTCAAAGCTGGTGCCCCTGTCGATTCCCTCATCTCCTCCCTCGTTCCCTTTCTTGAACCAGGCGATGCTATTATCGACGGAGGCAACGAGTGGCATCTTTTTTTCTTTATTTACACAATTGAATTCAATTGATTATAATACATCGAGCTGCCTTATGTTATGGACTCCTTTTGAAACAACGCATACACTTAAGAGTTAGGGTTTATGGGTTTAGATTGAGGCTTGAACAAACCAAGTAATGAGTAACAGTGAAAGTAAAAGTGAAAGTAAAATTTGATAGGTATGAGAACACTGAGAGGAGGCTGGAGGATGCAGGTTCAAAGGGGCTGTTATACCTGGGTATGGGGGTTTCAGGCGGAGAGGATGGGGCCCGCAACGGGCCGTCCCTCATGCCCGGTGGTCACAACGAGGCCTACACCAATGTCCAGGATATCCTATCCAAGATTGCTGCCCAGGTGAACGATGGTCCGTGCGTCACATACGTGGGTCCTGGCGGTTCCGGCAACTTTGTCAAGATGGTCCACAATGGGATCGAGTACGGCGACATGCAGCTGATTTCTGAGGCCTATGATATACTCAAGCATGTCGGTGGCCTCTCCAACAACGAACTCGCTCAGGCTTTTGACCATTGGAATCGTGGTGAGCTGGAGAGTTTCCTAGTTGAGATAACTGCTGACATTTTTAGTGTGCCTGATGAGTTCAATGGCTCAGGCTCAAGGGAACTACAGCTTGTTGATAAGATTTTAGACAAGACTGGGATGAAGGGTACTGGTAAGTGGACAGTACAGCAGGCAGCTGAGCTGGCCATAGCGGCCCCCACGATTGCTGCATCCTTGGATAGTCGATACATCTCTGGGTTAAAGGACGAGCGCGTGGCAGCTGAGATGGCACTGAAACAGGCTGGTCTCCAGCCCGGACTTCTCAAAGGATCCAGCTGGGTCGACAAAAGACGGCTTGTTGACGATGTGCGTCAGGCACTATATGCATCTAAGATATGTAGCTATGCACAAGGCATGAATCTAATCCGTTCCAAGAGCAATGAAAAGGGTTGGGATTTGAATCTTGGGGAGTTGACAAGAATTTGGAAAGGTGGTTGCATAATTAGAGCACGGTTCTTAGACCGTATCAAACATGCGTACAGGAGGAACCCTAATTTGGCGAACTTGATTGTGGATGAGGAATTTGCTCAGGACATGGTACAGAGACAGGCTGCTTGGAGGCGAGTGGTGAGGCTGGCAGTGGAGAAGGTGTAGGTGCACCTGGTATGAGTGCCAGCCTGGCATATTTTGATGCATACAGACGGTCCAGACTTCCGGCAAATCTGGTGCAAGCACAGAGAGACTATTTCGGGGCCCATACCTATGAGAGGGTTGATAAGGCTGGATCATTCCACACCGAGTGGGCCCGTGTGGCTAGAGAGAAAAAGGGTGCTGTGTCTAGTTGAGATGGTCTGTAGTAATCTAATTTCTTTTGCTTGTTTCTCTGTAACTTTTTATTCAAATTCAAGTGGCAGAATTATGTTTTTCTGTTTGAAATAAATTTTGACACCCTAGTTTGTAGAAGTTGTATTATATGAGGAGAACAATTTAGTAGTGGTGGTGGTGTAATTCTGTCAATAATTGTTTTGAGGTAATTTTTATGTACGCAGTTTTCTGACAAATTAGTTGGACTGCTTAAGCAATCTACGCATCTCTTGTATAAAATGAGATATAACAGACTCTTTACTTTTTAAGTCCAAAAATAAAGCATCAATAGCATCCCCATATCACGAAAAGAATAGCGCTAGTCTAGTGGTTAAGAACAACGCCTTCATGTGAGAGGTCGCGTATTCGAAATCTAGTGAAAGCAAAAATGTCTCTGGGTAACTTTAGTTAGTCGCCCTGTTCAACTGTACACCAAATTAAACAGCAATTTGTATCAGATATATGATAAAATTTTGAAGAAATTTTGGCAGCTCAACTATGTTTGTTGTTTTCTGAGTTGACGAAGCATTTGTCATTTGTCTATATTCGATTTCATTAGAAAAAAATTGGGTGAATAATGGTTTCTAATGATTGTACACCAGAGCAATTGTGATTTTCTGCACAAAAGTTTTGTATAGGTTATGGCATATACCATAGAGTGGAAACAGGATCATGGCTAAAGGCGAGCATGTCCGTGATATCCAGAGAACTTGCACAATTCAGTGACTCTTTAGAAGAGTGGTAAAGAGATGAGAGAACTACATCAAATATTACTAAATACCAATCATAACAAATTACATGAAACTTCATAATAGTTGATGGAGTATTAAATAAGGATAATGCTTCGTAGATACCACATTTGATATCAATTTTATTATACACATTATTTGAGTTATTATGCATGTTATATCATAACTATTTCAGTAAAAAAAATAACATGTATAACTATTTCATTACAGAAAATAACATGCATAATAACTCAAATAATGTGCACGATAACTCAATTAAAGATGCATAATAAAATCGACAACATGTATAACTATTTCCTTACAAAAAATAACATGCATAATAACTCAAATAATGTGCATGATAACTCAACTAAATGTGCATAATAAAATCGATATCAATAGTTGGTATCAAATATGGTATCTACGTATCAACTCCCATTAAATAATACTTAAATTATATTAATTTGAAGCACTATCAATTTATAACTCCTAAAATTATTTATAACTTACTTTAGTTTTATTTTAGAATTTTTTAATTTATTAAAAAATTAATCTTCAAAATTTAAGTCCACTATAAAAAACCACACCAAATTTCAAACATGAGAAACAGCAAAGAGAGTAAATTATGTAAATGATTCTTAAAGTATCATTCAAATATCATTTTGATTCTTAAAAACTTTAGAAGTATCAATTTGTTTTAATTTAAGGTATTGTTTCTTTAATATCGTGGTCTTTGATATTCATTCGTAATAAATAAGTCCTATTATTATTGATAAATAATAAAGATTCACATTTTTTATACGTAATAAATTATTTGATCCATTCCAGCATTCCTTTGCCTCAGCCTGCATTTGGACTGAAGCATCAATGTACTTGAAGATTCGTGCTATTTTTTTTTACATCTAGACCGCGCGTATTATCTCCGAGTCCCATTCGATGAACGGTCGGAATTAATGTGAACCTGATGTGAATTCCTTCTTGGCTGGATAACGCCACTCAGCCATTGCCACAACTAGAGATGTTGTGCAGCTAAACAGATCCATTCTCCTCTTCCCCCTCCGCTTTAATTTTCCCTCCACCTTCAAATTTGTATCCTCTAAAATGATCGGTAATTTTCAAACTAAGAATGAACAGTTTTTACACGCTGTATTATAACCGCAATCAGTTATTGTGCAAACACCGATGAGTATTTAGAAAGACTGACCATTTCTAATTATGTAGCAGTTGGAGTATTTTAGAGAGGTGAATTCCACCTACACCCCTCTCTCTCTCTCCCGCCCTCTCTTTCTCTCTCAATGTCCTACATATTCATGGACTCAGTCTCGGTGTTTGCATCATTGTACCCACAATGAAAGCAAATTATCCTTTCATTTCATTCACCAATTTAATTTAGATTAATTATTGAAATTGCGGAACATGGTCCCAAAGTCCGGAAATAAGAAGTGTTGTGATAGGCTTGACGAGCCAACGTAAAATTCGGTCAATCTTAACATAAAAATTCAGTCAATCTTATGAAAATGAAATTCAATATGAATTTCATTTCTAACTTATTCCAGCTTATTTAGAACAAAAGACTTTGTTGTTGTTGTTATTGTATTGAAATTGCGGAACATAAAAAAGATCTCACGAACAATGATCAATGATTACTGAAGTTTTGAGGACGTTGCCACGTTGATAGCAATCAATCTGAAAAAGAAAATGTTTCACAGATTCCTTCATCAATACCTGCATCGAATATGCATGTTAGACGAGTTATTATGCACGTTAGACGAGTCGTTGTTTATGTTATTTTTATGTTATTTTTGTATTGAAAACAATTATGCATTTTAGACATGCATACCAATTCGTCTAACATTCATAACGATGAGATATCGACGGAGTATCTTTTATGTTATTTTTGTATTGAAAACAATTATGCATTTTAGACGTGCATAACAACTCGTCTAGCATTCATAACATATCTTCTAACATGCATAACGATGAGGTATCGACGGAGTATCAATATTTATTTATTTAACTTAACATGCATGACAACTTGTCAAACATGCATAATTATTTTTCAATACAAAATAACATGCGTAACAATTCGTCAAACATGCATAACAATCCGTCTAACACACAGGTACCGATCGAAGAATCAATATATCAGCTTCCATCTGAAAAATGTTGCATTAGCCATTCTGAAAAATATTATGTTAGAATTAGCCCATACTTGATTTCAAACAAAATAAGTGGCAATGAATTACTAAATTGTCGTATTTGAAAAAATATATTTATTTTCAGATAGTGTAAAGATATTCTACTATATATTTTTGGTTGTAAGTTTTGAATTCTTACAACCGGAAGTAGTGTGACTGAATGGAGCTAAAATAATGTCGATCCGAATTTTTTGAAATATTTTTCATAGAAAAATTTAGTCGGGAACTAAATTTTTGTTTTCAAAATTTTTATTATTATTTTATTGTATGAATAGAAAATTCGTTAAATTAGTGGTTTGTATGTCGCTACATTACTCAATTTAAGTATACGTCCTTCCGTCCATGCTATAAAGAATTGTTAAAGAAAATTCCTAAATTGCTTATTTCCCCTAAAAACTCAAAATTTTCATTTATCCATTCAAATCAAACTAATTTTTCACCTCCACATATGCTCATTAAAAATGAAATTGTCGGGTTTATTTGATTGTTTAATTTTATTTTACAGTTAAAATACCAATTTTGCCCTATATAAAATAAGCCCTTCCTTATTAGCTTGTTGCCATCCGTCTCTCTCTAATTGTGCCAAGCACCAATTTTGTTTCTTCCGTTCCTTTCTCACCGTGGTTATGTTTTAAGTGTTAATTACATTGCATCTATATTTTTTTTTTTTAATGTATACATTGCATCTATATTATCGCGTAGTCTGCACTTCATTATTTTTTTGTTTCATTTCTTTATCTCCGCTTCTTGGGTTATTGGAACATTACATAAAAATAAAGATTGTATAATACTGCAGACGTGTTTATTATTTGTTAGTATAATGTTATAAAGAAATAAAATCATCTCATCAAACATTAAAAAATCTGATCCATAATTATTGTCAAATCAAACAACTTAACCGAACAAAAATTGTCGAATTAATCCATGAATGAATTCATCCTCACTTATGGAGGTTAACCAACATTCGCCTTAACATTTAAGCAAATTACGAACAACCTATTTGTAGTTCAAAAGAAACTACAACACACAAAATAAATGGATTTACCGTCATTGTTGATTTGTTGCACATGGAAAAAAAATTCAAAATTTGATCCATAGTTTCAAACAGTAAACACCATCAAGATTCGGCATTTTTAATAAAGAAATTGGTTAATAAATAATCTGGAGTAATTAAGACCTTTCTTGTTATCAAAGCTTAATGTTTTTACTCTGGCTACACAGGAGGAGAAGGAGATTAGGCGAGAAATGAAGCGTCTATCTTTCTATCTTTATTCCTTATTTCGATCCAGTTAAAAATTAAGGGACACCTTCATTTAAAATAAAAGGGAATATATATCAATTTCAGTTTTTAAACTAACTAAATTAAAAGTTACAGACAAAAGGAGATACAAAAAGTTTTAGTGGAGATATTGGATATTATGATGTTGTCATGGAAAGATTGACTATTTAGAAAGTTCATATGAGTACGTTAGAAATTATCCCTTCCTTATAAGGGAATCCCAAAGAAATAAGGCCACTATTTTGATTACAAAGTTGCACATGTTGATCCCCAACAAAGCTCTTCTACATAACAAGCCGACAAAAAAAATAACAGGAAAAGATAAGAAATGAAGTACACAAATTAAGTAAAAAAAAAAAAAAAACTAGTACGAAACATTACAATGCGTTCCCTACTTCACTTGGCCTTCTTGACTAGGTCAGAGGTTCTGAACCTGGCATCATCCTTGATAAAACTCCACCACAAATATGTAAGAGGGATGGTGGCACCATGCCAGAGAGCATGTGCATCAGCATATCCTTCATATGGAGGGAAGTCAAATATCTCAAGGAGTGAAGCAAGAGCACCTCCAATTACGACAACCCAGAGCTTGAAGCGGGATGGGTGCCGAGACAAACCACCCCAAACCAACCATGTGGTGAGTTGAATTGCAACCATTAGTAAGCAGACTTTCATGTTCCACCCTGTGTCATAAAAGATACAATGATATAGAAGACGTGAACATTTAATTTTCAGGTTTTCAGTACTGATAAAGGCTGGCACAAAACTTGGCATTTGTTTAAATTTGAAAGTGCATTCAGAATGCATGATTAGAGAAATGTTGATCGTACAATCTAAAATGAAGTCTAACATTTACAATTGTAAATTGTATTGATGCAAAGTTAGACTAAGCCAAACTCCCTGTGAATCATTATTATGAACCGCTTAGTTGTATATATTTACTGGTTAGTAACAGTGGTAGTCATCGCAAGAATGTTTACCAGTTCAGTTTACAGCTTCAATAGCAACTTATCCTATATAAGATATGTAGCAAGATAGAAAAGATATACTTAGAATAAATGATTTTTAAGTATTAAATTCATGCATGATCACTACAAAGCCTGATCTATATTGAATGCCATGAAAATGTGCAACAAAAGGCAAATACATTTTACAACTAATTGCAAACAACACATTCATCCTCTTCAACAATTGCAAGACATCCTGATGAAGAGACCAGACGTCCAAATTAAATATTATATTGAAAGGTTCTACCTTTAATCCATTTTAGGCTATATTAAAGATATTTAGCCTAGTGGAGTAAAATCTTGATTTATAGAATCAAGTGGTTATAGCATCCAAATTTCTAGCGATTTTATTTAAGGATATAAATAAAACCATAATTTAAAAGGAAATTTTATGAAAGTGACAATTTGGTCAATTTCATGGGTTTGCACTATGCTCATTATTGACCTTTAAGTACAAACAACAGGGTTATGTATTAAATTTCATAACAAGTGAGCATTTTTTTTCTTTGAATATCAAAAAGGAGGGATTTGTTGCAATATACTGACACTGTGGGATCGCCCTTTTGTAATAACTCGATGTTTTTATTCATAGGTTACAGTTCTCTAAAATTGTTCATCTTTTTGAAGAATGGAGAGAAAGGACTAACCATAATCAAAGTCATAAAAGTTGAGAAACAAGATATGAGTTGTGACAAATGCTAATATTGGTGCAGCAAACATAACCCTGGAAGCCTCATCTTTGACATTGAAAGTTCGTAGTAAGGAAAGAATCAGTGCATAACCAAGTAGAGCCACAGCAGATGAATAGTCCAATTTCTCTGTCAAATCAATATCACTACAAAATTGTGGAGCTTGAACTCAGCACACTATATAACTCACTCAAATAGTATTCTGTGAACAGTTAGGAAAAATGCAGATACCAGAAGATACAAGCATATTACTATATTAGTGCGCTGTCTACGGATGCTTACCATACCTTTAATGTCCTTATCAGAACTCTTAATTCTATCCTTATATTTGATTCTCCAGCTACACAATGGGCATGAATGCCCCAATCCTAGAAAGTATAAGCTGTAGCAGTTCCAGGCACTGGTTAGATAATGGCGATCCAGCCTTGGGGCCTAGCATGTATATGGTAACCACATAATACAATGCTACCATGGAATTTGGAAAATAATAAAGTTACATGCATGCACACGATTGTTTTTGCATAATAGATAGAAAAAACAAACCTAGTATGGAAAATAGTGCTCCAGAACCAAGCATTGATAGATAAAAGTCCATAGATATGCCACAAGCCTGTGTATTCATAATATGGCCTCCTAGTCTGAGGCCGAAGAGGCAAGCTGTAATTTATTAGCCTGGTGTAGGATGTCCAGCCAGCGAAATGAACAAGCAGGTTCAGTGCTGACAGAGCAGCCGAGAGAGGTTCCTATTAGTTCAATGCAGTTATTAGATCTTGGTTCAGACAGAGTTGCACATAATAACTTTTCTGGAACTACGGTATCACAGCTTATCTTCTTGCGATTATGTCAGAGGCCATCTACATTCGACTTGAACTTTATGTTTAAGGTGACTACACACCAAGCATTCGATTTAAGACCAAATAATTCAACATCGAGAAAACAAAAGGAAAAACAAAATAAGATGGATGTCAGCAATATAAGCCTGAACAGTAACATATAACACCGTCTGGTATATCCTGGTACTGGACTTGACAAGCACGGTATCTTCATCCACTTTGGTAAACCTAGACTTGAAAGAACTACATAAATTACTTGCAAACGTAAAGAAGAATGTCATAGTATTGAGTGTCAAGTTATCCAAGTTTCGTTAGCAAAAGAGAAAAACAACAGCGTCATTCAGCCCTATGTTATCTATCCACTCAGGCAAACACCAACAAAGAAATAAATATAGATAAAAGAGTTACCAGCAGCAAATGATAATCCATTTCTCTGAGCTCAAGCAAGAGAACAAATAAACAAACAAAAGAAGGGAACAAATTGGCACCTGAAAGATAAAGACACGTAAGAAGGGCCACTTGCCATGGTACTTGACAGGGTCGAGCCCTTGTAGCCGTCTCTCCTCCTCTCTTTGCATCATGCAGTGGTACCTGCAGTCGGCCTTACAGTTTAGCTGCCTCCATTGTGTGTAAAGGGGCTCTTGTGTGTACCATACACCTTCTTTTACAATTTCATTGGTACAATAAGGTACAACAGTACCTCCAGCAACACCTTCTTTCTCACATTGCCACACACAATTCCTGCAATTCAAAAAGAGAACGAATTCTTCACAATTTTGGAGGAATTATTCATACAAAGTGTGAGGTCTAGTCCTTAGTCCGTGTGCCTTGTATCAGCAAAATTCAACTCCAAATACTTTGGATATTTTCCTTAGTAAAGGAAATTCAACTCCAAATACTCCGTTTACTTTGACCAACGATCCAACACTGTCAGATCAAGCCTATTAGCTCAACATGCGCTCTAGAACTCAACTATAACAGATTACGCGGCCACAACCTAGGTAAAAAAATATTGATTCGACGAACTTGTTCAATTTCAGCCATGAGAAAAGTTCAAAACCAGTATAAACGATAAAAAATATATTCTTTGGTAAAATTGAAAAATGTAACAAGTACCTATAGATCTGGTCACGATCCCCAGGGCTGGCACTGAAACCTTGCAATAGAAAAGCAAATGCGAAAAGAAGGCTAATCCAGGTACCGGTACCACCTATCATCTCGAGCGAGAAATAAACCTTAGCTCGATTGCAAGTAGCTCAAGATTGAGATCAGGAAAATAAGCATGGAGAGAGCTTAGCTCGATTGAGCAGGAGTGCACGAGCACTTGACGGGTTGGATCGAAATAAATAACAAACCCGATCCGAAAAGAGCAAACTGCCCAAATTAGCAACCGTCTCTAATCCAACATGAGAGGGCTTCTTGTTTGCTTGCTCCAGTTTGTTTGGGTCTGGTTGGAGTGACGCGAGTCGCGAGTGAAGGGAAAGGTCGATCATGTTTTTATTTCGGATGGCCTGGAGCCCTGGATCCTGATTCCTGATTACCCCGTAAAATATTCGCTCTGCCGGGTCCCATCTGAATGGGTATGAAAGATATCGATGTGGGTCCCGTTGTCAGTGTATTGCCACATTCAGAAAAGCAAAGAGTCTTTCACAGGACTTGCCGATGCCAGGCAGACGAAATAATAATAAATAAATACTGATCAAGGGCAAACTGGGGAAAGCACATGCCACCAGTGCACGTAGAGTCTTAGAGCATCTTCAATGCAACAATTGAAATTAATTGCTAAATAATAATTGCAGAAATTTTAGAAATTAAATAATTCATTTCTACATTAGTACAATCAAGCAAACAATTGAGAACTAAACACTTAACCAATAAGAATTAAACATTTGGCCAACTCATCTTAAAAAAAATAATAGCCATAATTACTAAATAAGCAATTATTTCTCATAATTGCTAAATAAGCAATAGCCATACAACCCATCAATTACAAAACAATTGACACATCAGCATAAACAATTCATAAGCAATTACTGTTGGAGATGCGACCGGAATTACTTTTATTCAAAAAAATATTATCTCTTGTGAGATTTCGTCTTTTAATTTATCTTTTCTGCTTTTAAATCACTTTTCTACTACGTAAAATCTGAGCAGAATTCTTAAAAAGATCAAATCAATATTCTATTACTTAACAAGGATAGACCCACACGTTAGTAATTTTAGGGACAGATTCAGAATTTTCATAATGGGTTCAAGATTTACGATTTTTTTCAGAGGGATTTGAAATTATGTTTATTTTCAAAAAAAATTATCTTACATGATCATTTGTATAAAAATATTTCAAATATATGGCTGTTTTGAAGAAAACGTCAAATATATGGTCATTTTAAAAAAAATCAGGAGTGCAACTGACCCCAAGGATGCATGTGGATCCCCACTGAGTAACTTACACTCGTCAGTTGTGGATTTCGGCGGACAATTTTCTAAAATGCTTAAAAGACAACATAAATCTCCTTTGAATTTATTTTATAAATATTTTAGAGTATTTTTCTATGGATCAAATTTTTCAACAATAATAATTTACAATC
This sequence comes from Eleocharis quinqueflora, assembly GCA_964058865.1. Taxonomy (NCBI): domain Eukaryota; kingdom Viridiplantae; phylum Streptophyta; class Magnoliopsida; order Poales; family Cyperaceae; genus Eleocharis; species Eleocharis quinqueflora. The sequence continues at coordinate 44,816 of CAXKVX010005084.1, forward strand.
ATTGATTGTCGTTAATAATAGACAATGCAGTTGATTTTAATTCGTTCATTTTATTTTATATTTCTCAACGTTACCTTCTAAATCCGTATTGTTTCAAAATTCATTTGTACCAAAACATATCTAATATTTTAAAGTATTGAGAAAATATTCAAAACATTATTATCAGTAAGTAGTTTCATCTTTCTTTATATAAGACAATTTTCTTTTGAGAGTATAGAATAATTTCATTGGTTATGTTTTATAGAAAGATTAGAAAACATTATTTTATCGTTGTATGCTTATAATCTCTCAAAAATATTGCAATCTTTTCTCTCTAGTAAATTTGGCGCACAATGTTTCTTTGAAAATTTCCATTATTCCCCATGCTTTTAAAAAACTTCATTTAACTTGAAAAAATCTTTGATGTTATGTTTTTGAGAAAAATATTTTATCTTGTTTTTTACGTTTTAATCATTTTAACTTGAATTAAAATGTTTAAATCGGTTTTATTTGGTTACTGTCAAAATCGTCTTTTTTATAATTTACAAGAGCAAAAATTCACATGTTCGGTCATATGATCTCAAAATATTTGTATTTTCTCTAACATAACTAATTACACATAAGCAATCAACCGACAAATCCTATCACATGCCTCACAATAAGTTTCTATATTTCTGAATCAACGTATTTAACTTAGTCAGGTAGTTATCAGTGTTATGATGGGGTGTTGATTACTTAGGTATACTGGTCTTGTGTATATTGATGTTGGCAGGAGATATTGTTATGCTGGTGCGACTTATGCAATTAGATAGTAGAGTTTATAGTGTTGAACCCTGGAGGGGAGTGAATAAGATTGTTTAAGAAATTTCTAGGGTTCTCTTGCAATTTTAATGCACTATTCAATATTTATTGGTAATTTTTAATTCTCAACAATTTATATGAATTCAATTTGCACAAACATCTTGTTTGGATTAATGTTATACTAAGTTGCTGAAGTGTAAATAATTGCAATCAATTTTATTTTAGCAATACAATTTATTCTAAATAATTCAAGACAATTTTAACTTGATGACAAACAAATTATTACAATTCAAACAATTCAAAAACAATATTCTTAACTAACTAGAGATAAATAAATTTAAAGAGGTGAGCTAAGAGATAGCAAACAAACCGTAGATCAAATGAATGACCCGTCAGAAGGAACTTGTTTTCGCTATTTCAGACTTATAAATAAGCGGATTTCTGACAGAAAAAAACGAAGATTAATACTAGAATTACCTACTATATCTTTCTCTTAATTTCTCTGATCCTCACGTACTTTCTTTTTGTACAATTTCTCTTTGATTCAAGCAATAATAAATTCTCTTATTCTCAATTCTCTTTTTCTCTCGGGTCAACACTGAGCCGGGATCAGTTTCCTTTGTTAGAACTTAAAACTTCAATATTTGTAGTACATGTACCAGTTTATTTTAATTTTTTTACAATTTTAAATAGATTAATTATGTTTATTAATAAATCGAAAAGCATAATCAATGAATCCAATTTACGACCCGCGAAGAGAAATAAATATTATATGCGAGGAAGGGCAATTGATTACATTGTACATGTTGTTAGTTCTCTGATCTCCAGCACTGTTTACTTCTATGAAAATATATTTATTAATTAATGAAGAGAAGGTGCCACTGCCAAATGTCTAGAGTTTGTACACGCAATATCGTTTTATCGTTTTTTTGTTTCGTTTCGTGATAAATGAAGTATAAACGAAATGAATTTTTTTTTCGTCACGAAACGAAACGAACACGAAATCGTATGAATAAGAACGAAACGGTTAACGAAATAAAAAATCATTTCGTTTAAAAATTATAATGCAAAATAAAACTTCTTATTTTGTTAGATTCATGCAAAAAGAAACTGGGATATTTCGTTATCCACGTGTGACACCCAAACAAATGCCAATTGTAAAGTAATGTTTTTGCAAATCATGGGGACCGCCGTTACCCGATTCCCTCCGTCACTGGTACCGTCAACCGTGAACTCACGAGACCACCAGCCACTCCGATCACGCCACGTGTCCCTGAACTTCTAGAAACTTTCCGAGCGGGATAGCGCATGCCAAAAGCCTCGTAAACGCGGGAATCCGATACTAAATTTAGAAATGTAGATCACACACGGACTGACAGCCACACCGAGGTGGAAACGAGATCAGTGTTAAATCTCCTTCTTAAACAGAAGCTCTGTTTATGGAAATGGGGCGAGAAATCCTGTACGGAGCTAGGGTTTTCTCGTTAGCGCCAAATCCGCCATTTCCATGGCCTTCGATGCATGTGCGTAAACTGTACACTACACTCCCCTCCTGCTGGTTTACGCTCATTGTACTCTAATAATTGTCGAAACTTTGTCGTCGTGTAGCTTCTCAAATCAAGCGGGGTTCTTCCGTATCCACAAAGGTAATTTGTTTATTCTCTTTCTCAATCATATGGTTGACAAACAAAACGACCTTTTCACTTGGGACCACATTCATTCATAAATTGTGGCCTCTGATTGCCACATTTTGCGTTTGTGTTTTGAATTCTTTTTAGTTTGATCAATATTCGACAAATGCAATATTTTATTAGCGGAGAGTATTCCAGAAAGTATTGATCTTTTAATTTGTGACTGTTACTTGAGAGTTGGGAGTACTGATACATCGAAGAACGTTGCTAAAAGGAGGAAAAGTGGCAATCAAATACTTACTTTTATCTTCAGAAAGAAAAACTTTCTTTTGTACTTTTTAAAAGTTACAACTATTAGTAGGGCCCTAATTGCCTATGCTTAAAAAGTTGAAAATGCATTTTGGCATACAGCACACATGCAATCACCAGATAGGTCTATTTAGACTCTTGGAGTTGATAAGACAGTTTGCTTTTTTGGATGCTTGCATGTTGTCACATTACTGTTGAATAAACAAATTAGGCATTGGTTCTGGTATATAAATTGGCTCAACTAAAATCGATGGCCGGCACATGGCTTGTCAGTTTTTCCAAGTGTAACCTATCACAAATCACCAGCTAGAGCATCTGAAAATTAAAAAAAAGGAGGAAAAGTGGGAACCAAGTACTGCTTATCAGGTCAGGACTCAGGAGAATACATGTTCTTCCATTTAGATTTTTTTTTTGTAGTACTATATTTGTCTGTTCTTCAGGTCAAATATGTTGATAACATGTATTCATTAAGAAAACATATGGCCGGAAAATATCCATGCTGTGATTTGGGAGCTTGAATTTTGGGTTTCCTTAGATGGGAAAATAATTTTGGAATGCCATTATTGCCCCTTTGTCAGTTCAAGAGTGCTTACCTAGTATTGAGCTTTTCATTTCAGTATGAGTCTGTTTTTCTTCTTTTTATTGAAGTTCACTCTCCGCTACTATGTTCAACTATGTCTAGGTCAATAGTGCTTCATTAAGATATATTGTGTTCTCTCCCTCTTTTTTATTTGTTTTGCTGAGATCTCAGAATCCATTATCCTGGGAGGGGGATGGATTTGTATATCTTGAGACTTGAGAGTATTCTATTTTTCTCAATGGGTATTGTATGTATTGGTGTTTGTATGATTGTATCTTGTTTATATGAATATAAAGTGGAATATGCCATTGATGCTTGCTGCCAGTAAGAAAAAAGGGCTACCTTTTTCCTTGGCTCCTCTAATTTGCTTACTACTGTTTTATTTTCTTGTCTATTTATTGAATCGCTGTTTTATTTATTTTATTTTCCTTTTTAAATTTTTTCTTTCCTGAAACTTTTACATTGAAAATATAATATTAGTTAATACTGACATATAGGCCATCATTTTTCAGATTTTGTTTGAGAGATGGAGACTGAGCTCATAAATTCTCCTTCAAGGCACGAAGAGGAAATTCCATCTCTCCTATCTTCTGTACAGTCGAGAGTTTTCGGATTTGATGTTATTCAAATTCCCAGTTCAGAAACTTCAATGTCTCAAGTAAGCGCTCCTGGGTAGAAATTTATTTAAGCTGAGATTAAAAAGAGGTGCACTGAAATTTTCTCCGATAGTCATACCAGTGCAACCTAAAGATCCCTTGATTTCCACTAAATCTGCACATATCTTTCACTTTCAGGTGCCAGTAAATAGAAATGTCACCGAAAGTCCCATGCCAGGGAACTCACGATTCAACCACCATGAACGTACCATCTCCATTAGTATGCCATCATCACCTTCCATGTACCTACAAGAAGAGGGAACCAAACCATATATTCCTAATGAAGCTCCTCCAACTACCTACTTTGGCCTTCCCCCGAGAAAAGCAAGTACAGAAAAATCTGATCCAAATAAAAAGACCAGATTCCACTCCCAACCAATGGGAAATAACCAAAAGGGCAGTAACAATGTCAAGGGTTTTGATGCTTTAGCAACACAGAACAGATTGCGAAGGAGCAATGGGTTAAGAGATAACCGGTTTGATTCTTTTAAGACTTGGTCGGGCAAGTTAGAAAGACAGATTTCAAATTTGCGTGGGAGGCCACAGGAGATGCCCGAAGATGTTCAGTCAGAGACGCCTCATGCAGCTCCTGTTCCAAAAGTTGACCGTTTTTTTGATGCATTGGAAGGGCCTGAATTGGACAGGCTCAAGGTAACAAAACTTGTGGATCCTATTGAAGTTTCTAATTTTTCTATTCAAGTATTTTCTACATTGGATGCCAGCATATGTTAGGTCATTCAACTAATGTGCTTGCATATGTATCTATTTCAAGAAACCTGGTTTATGTGCATTTATAAAAGTATGTTTCAGTTACATAACTGGATGTGTTCTTAAGGAATTATATAAATTACAATAGTACCTCGATGAGCTCTAGATATAAGTGTCCTTTTTCTTATTCATTGTCGATAGGAATTTGAAGAATTGGTGCTTCCAGAGGACAAGAAATGGCCATTCCTCCTAAGATTTCCTATATCCACCTTTGGTATATGCCTTGGTGTGAGCAGCCAAGCCATCCTATGGAAAACTCTGGCCACTTCACCACCCACTGAATTCCTCCATGTACCTCTGCAAGTCAACCTGGTCCTATGGTGCATTTCTATTTCCGTGCTTGCAATTTTGTCAGTCATTTACTTGTTCAAAATCATTTTCTACTTTGAGGCGGTACGCCGTGAATACCATCACCCAATAAGAGTCAATTTCTTTTTTGCCCCTTGGATTGCTTGCCTATTTTTAGCCATAGGACTACCCCCTAGCATTACCAAGAACCTGCCCCAGTTTCTATGGTACATTTTGATGACTCCATTTATGTGCCTCGAACTTAAAATCTATGGCCAATGGATGTCAGGAGGCCAGAGGAGTCTGTCTAAAGTTGCAAACCCTTCAAACCATCTTTCTATTGTGGGAAATTTTGTGGGTGCATTGTTGGGAGCTTCTATGGGCCTGAAGGAGGGGCCCATATTTTTTTATGCGGTTGGGATGGCGCATTATATTGTCTTGTTCGTGACATTGTATCAGAGACTGCCGACCAATGAGACTCTTCCCAAAGAGCTGCACCCAGTTTTCTTTTTGTTTGTGGCAGCACCGAGTGTGGCTAGTATGGCATGGGCAAAGATAAGCGGAGAGTTTGGATATGGATCTAGGATTTGCTATTTTATTGCCATCTTCTTATATGCTTCTCTCGTAAGTGTCTTCCAGTTATATAGTTTATTTAATTTACTCTTGGCCATACACAAAATGAAGTAAAAGAAATTCAGAAAATTTTAACAGGACTGACTTCGGATGAAAGAATAATAATAGTTATTCTAGTTTCGAGTAGTACACAAACATTTTTTACAACTTGAAGGGATTGAGAACTTAAGGCCTCAATTGTTTACATTAAGTTTATCCTGTCAAGTTGTGTATGATGTAATTCTAGAATATTGAGAAAAAAAAACAAATTTATGGGTCTTGATTCTTGTCCTTGTAAAATTTGCCATCTCTCCAAAAGTGAAGTTGTTTAGTTTCTATTGTACATTTGTATCATTGCCCAACTCTTAATTCTACTTGTGTATATTTCAGGCTGTTCGAATAAATTTCTTTCGGGGATTCAGGTAATTCTTATTTCTGTTTAGAAACTCAACATTTCTATTTCTCCTGTCACCATCATTTCCAAATAAAAAGCTAAATCTGTGTTCCCATTTTAACCTCAGATTTTCTCTTGCATGGTGGGCCTATACTTTCCCAATGACTGGGGCAGCTATTGCAACAGTGAGATACTGCATCGAAGTGAGCACCCCCTTCACCAAAGCTCTGTCAGTTGCACTTACTCTCATATCCACTCTAACTGTCACAGTACTGCTCATCTCTACCATGATCCATGCATGGGTATTGCATGATCTCTTCCCCAATGACATTTCCATTGCCATCACTCATCAGCAGTCAAAGAAAAGAATGCAAGATATAGATGCAAATGACGTGGAGTCAGGTAATTGTGACGAATCAAAGTAAAAAAATTGAGATGCATCAGATAGCAGTATATAGGACTGGAGTCATACATAATGAGATTATTTGATAGCAATTAATTGAATGTAAAACATTTTGTCACTGTATGATCGGCTTGTATCTATAGATGGAGAGAGTAAACAGGCGTATTTTTGTATGGTTATCAAATGGAGGTGTCTTATGTTGTAATGATCAGAGGTGCTAGTGTGCTCGTATTATATGTTTCTTTGAAATTCTGTGTAAATCTAGCTCTGAATAGCTTGTCAGGTTCTGGGATTTTGATGTTTAACAATTAACATGATCAGATTATATGGTACCTTGCTAAAAAGCATTCGGTAATTCTGCAAAAGTCACCTTTATATATGCTTTAGGCTGAAGTGCAGAATTTGCTCCTGGGTCAAGAAAGGGGTAATAAATAGCATTTTTCGCTGTTTCTAACTGGTAATATCGTAGGGTTTTTTCAATCATACTAGAGTAACTAGTAAACCCTATAATACAGTTTCGTACATGCCAGGAAATATTTTAGCGACGGTTGAGTATTTTGCGTTCTTTCTTTATGAACGGTTTGGTCATCAACTAAATGATTCAGAATGCTTTTGTATTATAAAATTCGTTCAAATCTAATACAATAATGCACCAGTTAAAATTGATGCAGAGAATATGGTTCACGTTTTAACATGTATTAACTGGGACCTGTCTGGTCTCAGTTAATATGGACCAGAGGATCTGATCTAACGGTTGATATTACAAAACATATTAAGAATTAAAAAATATATATTTCGGTCTGCCCGCGTCCTCCTTTCTTTCCCGTTTTGACGCTTTATGCTTTGTCATACTCGATTGGAAACCATCCAGAGAGTAAAAAAAAAAATCCCGCTTTCTTTCGCGATTGGAACAATCCAGAAAGTAAAAAAAAAATTTGGCGATTGGCGTTGCGATTTTCTTTTCGCTTCAACACGTCATGGAGGTATTCTTTAATTTCAAATTTGAGTCACGGACTAGGACTTTGTGCAATTGTGCTGTATCACGAGCACCAATATTTTTTGTATGAATTTTCTATGTGTTATGCTTTTTGTAAAATAATTCTTTTGTAATTCAAAACATACATAAAGTTTTGCTATGTACCAGCCTTGTATTCACCTGTTTGTAATTTGGCTGTGTTTAGTATTTGATTTATGTTACCATGGGATGAGGCCGCTAAGGGATAATACGTAATTTCTATGTACCAGCAGCTTGTATTGTATGTTTTTATTAAAAAGAACATTGCATAGAGGAATATGAAAGCACTCTGAACTTTCAAACACAAATTGAAAACAAAATATCACACATAACTAATGCAAAATTTCACCCATTATATAACTATTATCAATGAATAAATGCTATTATCAATGAATAAAATAACTAGTTCCATGTCAATAACAGCAATGACAAACTAGTTTCATGTCAATGAATACAATATCTAGTTCCATGTCAATAACAACAATGACAAACTTCAATAACATTACAAATCTAGTTATATAGCTAAACTGAAGATCCTGAAGCTGATTACAATGAGAATTATGAATTATGATTAACAATATTATAATTACTAGTTGTATCTTCCAATGTTTGCATACGTAGTACCTTCTGTCGGGATTACTCTTACTAGTTGAAATTCTAATAACAGACGCAAGCCCACAATTACATAGCAGAGCCATGTCAAACCTGTGAACTAAAAAGGAACATCAAAATAAACAACCATGCATCAGTCCAGTACATGTTATGTCCTTTAACATGCTTTGATTATGAACAACCATGCATCAAACTAATTTGAATATAGAACTGTTTTGAAATTTGTACAATTCTGGTACAATATCAATTACACAATTCATGCCCCCAATTCTAATTACTGTTATGAAACTATTTATAAAAGTACATAGCCATAGTTTTATGATTTCCTATTAGGAACAATTCATGCGCATGAACAATTCCGTAGTTTTCAAAATAGTCTTGCATGCACCAGCATTCACCTTTCTCACTATAGAACTGTCAAAATCAGGACAAAAACTTAAAGTTGGATTGGCAAGTAACATACCGTTGTGGAAGATGATGTATATATTCAGCAAAGGCGGAGCAAACCCTAGCTTGACTTCTCTATTCAGCAACAGCAATGGCGGAGAAAACCCTAGCGAGAAATTTAAGAGAGAGGGCAGCGTTGCAGATTAGACCAACCAGCTCAGATCAGATCAGAGAAAACTCCAGCGATGGTGCGCGAGAGGGAAAGAGAGACGAAAGGTGCGCAAGAGAGACTCAACACGGGCAGATTAAAGAGAGAGGGCAGCGTTTTCTTTTTTATTTTGGGAAGCATTTTTAATCTGAATCGTTATGTTTTGATCGGACGATCCAGACTCACTGGGACCAGACAGGTCCCAGTTAATACTGGGACCAGAGGATTCTATTCCTGGGAATTGGGAGTCGAATATTTACATCTTGGGCTTTTCTTAAGGTAACAATAAGACCTTCAGTCCAGCCCGGCCCATGTAATTCTCACAGTTATAGTTGGAGCAAATCCAATTGCATACGCTTGCTTATAGTTATACGCATCTAAAACGAAACAAACAAAGAGGCGGGAAAAGCACTTGCCTACCCGCGCACGCGACTGCCGATCGAGAGAGAGAGATGGCGGATCAGAAGAGCGCGAAACCGAACCCGACGAGGCGAGATTTCCCGGCTTTCCCGTTCGATCCGTACCCGATCCAATCCGAGTTCATGTGCTTTCTCTACGAATCTCTCAACAAAGGAGGGATAGCCATGCTCGAGAGCCCTACTGGTAATTCTCTGCCTTCTTACCTATTTTTTGTTCTTTGAATGTAACATTGGATATTGGATCCCCAGTATTGAAAGGTTTCTGTGAATTAGCTCTGTAATAACCCATAACAACGAAATAGTGAGCCAAAAGCAATCTTTTGTTTAGCATTTCGTTTTAGAAAGAAAGAAAGTCTACAAAAACAGAAATAAAAAAAGAGTGTATGAAACTGGCTGGTACTAAATGGTCAGGCAAGTTAGTGTTATGCATAATTTGTTAGTCAATCTATTTTTTGCAAATATTTTGACAGGAACTGGGAAAACCCTCAGCATTATTTGTAGTGCACTTCAATGGCTCATTGACAGAAGAAACCAACCTGCTGTACAAAACTGTCTGTCTTCTTCAAATAACAATGAAGGATATGAAGATGAACCTGATTGGATGCGAGATTTCATTGCACCTGCCCCTGCTCCAGAAAAGAAAACCACTTTATTAAAACCCAAAGTACCTGAAAAGAAAACTACTAAGATGCCACGGAAAATTGGGGAAGAGGTGGGGGAAGACGAGGAGAGAGATTTTTTACTTGATGATTACGAGAGTGGAGACGAAGGGACGGAGAGGTTGAAAAGAAAGGTTGAAAAGTGTTCAGGTTGTGATACTAGTAGTGAAGAGGAGGAAGATTTAGAAGAAGAACAGGTTAAACCGAAGATATATTTTGCAAGTAGGACCCATTCTCAGCTGTCTCAATTTGTCAAGGAGTTCAAAAGGGCCAAGTTTGCTTCTGAAATAAATGTTGTTTGTTTGGGGTCAAGGAAGAACTTGTGCATTAATTCTGGTAGAACTTCTTGTACTTAATTACAAGTATTTTTTTCTTCTAAATTAGACTTAACATTCTATTGTTTTGCATAGCATTTGCAAAGATAACACTCAATAGTATTATGGGTTATTGACCAGTGACTGGATAGGTTTATAGATCTTTTAAATATGACAAAGTGCCCCTTATAGTTTGATTTCAATTAAAGAAAATCTGCTCCACAGGTATTTCATACCAACTGGGAACTGACATGCAAATCCACTGTCTTTGAAATCAGTTTATTCTGGAAGCCTACTGAAAGTTACGTTAATTTTCAAATATCTCAATGCAGTGCATAAATATTACAAATATGAAAAGTGTTCTGTTTCTTTCAACATTCAATTACTGCCCTCTATTTACAAGAAAGACTTGAACGTAAGGAAAACGCCATTGCTGAGTTTAGTTTCTCCTTTGTTGACATGTTTCTGTAGCTGTACTGAAACTAGGAAATGCAAATAGGATAAATGAACGCTGCTTGGAATTGCAAAATAACAAAAAAGAGGTGAAAGTTAAGGTATGTTTCTTTTCTCATTTATCAGAATAAAATAAAAGGTAATTAGTGATCAGATTTTATTAAATGACTCCTTTGGGTATAGTATAGATATTTACCTGCTAGTTGAAGTTCTTGTAAAATAGATGAATGCGGTTTGAGAATTATTCTTTTTATTTTATTTTCTGACAGAACGATAAAAGTCTAATTATACATATCTATTAGTTCTTATAGAAAAACATCGTGTTGCAATTATGTGCATGTTACTTTGAAGTCTTTACTGTATGATCTATTATGTTTAATTACAGAATAGAACATTTGACTGTTAACTATTGAAGAATTAAGCATTTGGTCAATCATTAATTGCTTTCAAATGTAACTAATTACTTGGCAGGTACAGAATGAAAATGGAAGAAATGCCAAAAAAAAGGTTTCTGGATGTCCCATGTTAAAAAAACAAGTCCTACGAAAACAATTCAGAAATGAAGCAATGATTAATGGTGCGTTGGACATAGAGGATTTGGTACATCTAGGAAACGAGATTGGTACATGTCCGTATTATGGAGCCCGTGACATGATTAAATTTGCCGACCTTGTTATTCTGCCATACCAATCCCTTCTTTTGAGGTCGGCACGTGAGTCACTTGGGCTTGATTTGAAGGGTAATATAGTTATTATAGATGAGGCTCACAATCTAGCTGATTCGCTTACAACCATGTATAATTCAAAGGTTACTTATTCTCAGGTAGAATCTCTAATTCAATATATATGGTAAAGCTAGTTTTCTCTCACCTAGAGGCGTATTTCATACAGTTGGGTCAAAACTTATAACTAAGCACATTTCATACAGTTGAGTCGAGTTCTCTCTCATCTAGAGGCGTATTTCAAGAGATTTTGCAATCTGTTGGGAGCAGGAAACCGCCGGTATATACAAACCCTGATTGTGTTAACAAAATCTTTCATCAAGCTTCTCAGCAATTCAATCGATAATAGCAGCAACAGTACGATGACTATCAATGAATTCTTGTTTTCTCTTGACATTGACAACATAAACCTGGTTAAACTTTGTCAATATGTGAAGGAGAGTAAAATTGTTCACAAGGTAAATGAGCATAAACTAATTATTTTTTATGTTTCTGTTGGGATAAAACAATCTTGAATTATTATTTTGTCACAGAGAACACATGGCTTTTTATCAGAATTAGTAGAAAACCTCAAAAACAAAAACAAAAAACTTGCACACTGATTTCACCAAAAGAAAAGGTAAGGATCTGGTCTGTAACTCCATGGTACCTGTAGAACATTAAATGCTTTTGTAAGAACCTACAATATCAGATATTGAGACCAGCAAGATATATAAAATGGCTCCTAGTTTTAAGCTGTTATAATTTCTGATTCCTTCTTCTTGTGTTATTTGTTGGGGCACCATGAAAGTTTTGGCCCTAATTAGTGTTAAAAGAAGAAAAAACACACGGGGATATGGACTAGATAATATTTTCTGCAGAAAAATAGTGCAATGCTGCACTTGGAAAAAAATGATAGTTAGCATCAAATGAAATATTTCTGTTTAATGATCCTTTGTTCATCTCAGTTGGTGTCTTTTGCAAATGGAAAGGCCTGCATATGGCTTATTTATTTTATGTTTATTCATCTTTCTTGCAAGTTTCCAGTTCCATTTTGTTCACCATCTCTATGTTTGTCTAACACAACAAAACGTGCATCAGGTTAGTGGATACAGTGAGAAATTGATTTCAAGAAGTCAAGATGGTGGGCACATTTCCCAAGAAGGGAGCATAGTATCAGACTTTCAATCAATGGTCGATATTATACTTGCTCTCATGAATAATAACACTGATGGAAGGGTTGTGATCTCAAAGCAAAAATCCTCCTTAGACAGTGCAGAAGAATGCTACCTCAAGTTTGTGATGCTTTCTGGAGAGAAGATCTTTGCTGAGGTTTTTAGCATTTATACAGCATCCATCTAATATTGTAAAAGATGCCATTGTACTGCCAAGAAATTGCAAAATATAATGTTCTCTGCATTTATAGGAAAAATTCACAAAGTCACAGTTACTAGTTGGGTCTCTAAATAGTATTGTTAGGGTTTGCCCATTAGTGTTTCTTTCCCATATATGAAAATCTCAAGATGGTACTAAGTTGGATCTTACATCTATGCATGAGTAATTTGGACTTCACTCAAGAATTTTTTTTCTTCCCTTATAAGAACACCCAATATGTTACTGCTTTAGTTCGATTGTACTCTTGCAGAAGAGCAGAAGACACTATAAACACAACCCTTGAGAATTGTATCAAGTGCAGATGAGAGGTCTGATATGTAGTTACTTCATGTTGGCTGATTTTGTTGTTCATAATGGAGGGGTTCATTTTCAGAACCAGAGGGGAGGGTAATTTCATAGATTTCAAATGAACGAAGGAGCTCTTTCAAATTTTCCTTGAACTTATTCTTCTGTTTAAAAATAATTTCAATATTTAACTTTTTAGGTAATGCAAGATGCACATGCTGTTATTATGGCTGGTGGTACACTTCAGCCTATTGAAGAAACAAGAGTACGCCTATTTCCCAAAGTAGTCCCAGAAGAAATAAAATTCTTCACATGCAATCACATTGTTCCTCCAGAGAGCATTCTTCCTGTAGGCATTTCACGAGGACCCTCTGGCTTGACTTTTGACTTCAGCTACAATTCTAGAAGCTCTCCTAAAATGGTACGAATAACTTTTCCATTTCCTTGTATTTCAATGCACAATGCAGAGATTTGAAATAGTTTTACTCCTTGCCGAGATTTGAGCCTGTTTGGATGCAATCAAATTTGGTCCAACTTTTTAAAAACATTTTGTTCACCATCTCGATGCTGAACCAACTCCTGTACTGTTATTCCTGAAAACTACTGAGACTATTGTCTCTCTGCATCCATGAGCTTATTATCTTCTTTTTGACGTCTCTGTATGTTAGTTTATTAGGTTTTTTTTCCTTCTTCTGTTTACTAGATAGAAGAGCTAGGGCGCTACCTTTCTAACATAGTAGCAGTTGTTCCAGAAGGAATTGTCGTATTTTTTGCTTCTTATGAGTATGAGCGCACAGTTTATGATGCATGGAACTCATCAGGCATCCTTGCAAAAATATCCAAGAAAAAGAAGGTATTTCGTGAACCCAAAAACAGCAATGACGTGGAGTTCACGCTGAAGAACTACAAGGAGGCGATAGAGTCTTGTAGATCTGTTAAAGGAGAAACTGGAATAAATGGTGCTGGAATAACTGGTGCTGTTCTCCTAGCAGTAGTGGGTGGAAAGATTTCTGAGGGAATTAATTTCAGTGATGGGATGGGCCGGTGTGTTGTCATGGTGGGTTTGCCTTATCCCAGTCCGTCGGATTTGGAATTGGTGGAGAGAATAAAGCACATTGAAGGGATTTCTAGTTCTGATTCCAGTTACGACACAGAATCAGGATTTGCAGTGTTGAAAAGGTGCAGCAACAGGGGGAGGGAATACTATGAGAATTTATGCATGAAGGCAGTCAACCAATCAATTGGTACCTGTTTTTGCTTCTTAACTAGATGTAATGCCAGTGGTACTAATCCAAACTTCTGACCAATACCCAATAGCTGGTGTTGATATTGACCCATACTGCTAATCCTTCAAGATTGGAATCAGGTGCTGTGATCTACCCAAAGTCTCTTGGGCAACTTTACTACCCTATATTGTCAAAGTATGCAGATAAGCCCCACTATCAATTGTGTGCAAAAAAAGGTTCAAATATTTTTGTGGTACTCAATGGTAAAATTGTGATTAGATCTTTAACGGTACATGAATCAGAAAAGGCTCTAAAAGATGGATCCATCTAATTGTCTCTCGTCTGAAATGTCTGTAACTGCAGGAAGAGCTATTAGGCACAAAAATGACTATGCAGCAATGTTATTGGTCGATGCTCGATATACATCCAACCAATCAAGAAGCAACTCCTCTCCATCTGACAAGCTGCCTAAATGGATTAAAGATCGATTGGTCTGTAGCACTGAGGGCTATGGTGAAGTTCACAGATTAATTGTACAATTTTTCAGATTAAACAAGCAGAAACATATAACCTGAACAGAGTGATACATCTAACCTTAGTATGATTTTACAGTTGCAAAGGTGTCTGAATGGTGATGTGCATGTGGTTTAAATACAGATATTTGACCTCAATAGGGTGATATTTTTGCAGAAATTTTAGTTTGGGTTTTATTTGGAAGAACACGTATGGTAATCACACATCAAAATTGAAGCAACCCCATCTATAAATCAATTTAGGAAACTAGGCAACATGTGAAATTGTCAGAGAGAGTGAACACAGTTCCAATCTTAGAATAGAGGAGAGATAAGGTGGCTGGAACCATTGAAACAGTCAGCAGGCACACATGCTTAATCATACTGACAGGGGCCCAACGACAGCAGAACACAAGTGATTGGAGGCCATTGAAACAGTAAGCAAGAGCCTATGTTTAAACATCCTGACTGGGGGGGACGACAGCAGAAAACAATTCATTGGTGGTGTTCAGGAAATGGAGAATTAATTTATCCAGTTCTGTTGGTATGGAACCCAGCGTGGTGTTTTTGTTATCTTGTATGTCGGAACTGATATAAAAGGATACTCTGTAAGAAATTGTTATGCTGGAAATAAAATAGAGTTTAGTGCTCACTTATATCTTCATTCTCATACACTATTACTAACTGTATCTCTCCAATTACCCATTGCTGTTTCCATTCATCCGGTGCATTGTATATTAGACGTTTGATTAATTTTCTAAATTTGTTTTGAGATTGATTGTAATATCCTTTCCAATAATAAAGGATATACAGTTTCTCAAAAGAAAAAGAAAAGAAATAATGATAGTACAGAAGTATTAATCAAGGTGGAATGTTCTATCGTTGAATTAAGCAGCATCAGGGAATGGAGTCGATGGTTTTGATTTTTCTGCTGAGCAAAATGGATGTTATTTTGCAACGAACACCTGATATATATCCACGATCCATCAGATTTGCAGGATTGCATGCGTATACTTTGATAACAAAACTGAATGTTTATATTTACTATATTCATGAATTTGTTTTCATACTTTGATTAGTTTAATAGTTTGTTAACGACAGCAAGATTTCAAGCCATATACAGAATTTGAGTTCCTAATGGATTTTTACTACAGATTTTTACAAGATATCAATTCATTATGTACAAAATAATAAAAAAGTTCCCCTAAGTTGGTTGTAACTGTTCTTGTTCCTTTATAAACAGTCGAGCAGAGGGATGTTTATGTCGCAGATCTCAACTTCAGTCGTAAAAACTATCTGCTTTATCTCTAGACTTTGTCATCTAATACCTATATACTAAAACAATAATTTACAATTACATTCACTAAAAAATCTAAACCTTGAACCCTAAGTTGATCAGATTATCTACTCAGAAAATAAATAGTGTGTATGAGATCGTTGTTCTACATCAAAAAATAAAAAATAAATAAAAAAATGCAGGCAGATGTGCTTGGCTGTGGTGCTGAAGAGAGCAGCGACTGGCAGTCTTTGCATTATGTACAGTACATTAACGGGGGTGCTGTTTCTGGTATCTGTATCAGCATATAAACAACAAAATGTTTAATTTATAAGCTCGATCAAAATAGATTACACAAATCACAATTTTAGATCAGCTGAAACGACAATGTTAAGAATGCATACCTCTCCAATTGACCATTTTTCCTTCAACCAAATGCCATCATCATTGCTGTCCCCTTGCTTCTCCCTATTCAGCAACGCATGTTAGAAAATAACAGATAAATCAGCTACAAGCCATGGAGAAAAAATATTAAAATGAAGACTTACGCCGGAGGCAGAGAAGCACTAGCAAAACCCAAGCCTAGAGTCAACAATTGTTGTTGCTGCTTATTGGAAACATTATTATTTCCGGTATTTGCACTTGGAAAAGACGAAGTGAAAAGTTGACTCCCGATTGTGTTAACATTTGCATTTGCATTTGCATTTGATCCTCTCCCAAAACTTAAGTTGGGCGCAGGTGCTTGTTGGCTTCCAAATGCTTGGTTTTGATTTGTCAATTGGCTGCCAAAGGTACCTACACAAATATATGTACATAAGGCTCAAATTTTGCTGATGGCATCTGATAGATAATTAAGCAAGTCATCATAGTTGCAACAAATGAAGTGTTAATAGTGAGAAGCAGTACCAACTGGCGTACCAAACTTCATTTCAGGTTGAATGGACATTTGACTGATGTTATGCGAAAAGCTTGGTTGCCCAAAAAGATTATTTGATCCACTTGATGATGCAGGAGGCCTACAATTAGGCATAAACAAAGAATCATATGATGCCAGAACAAGAAGATATCACCTCAGTAGAAGTTTCTATGGCAGCTCTGTGTTGAACAACAGCATTATCACATCTTCTCTAATTTTTTAATACAACCTGGAAATATATCCCTGATCCTTGTATTGTTTCAGTAAGGCCAAGTACAGAACATTAGTATGTATCATGTTATATGAGTGATGTATTAAATTGTGCATCTTTAATGGCAACCTCTCCTGCCTGTCATTCTCATTGATTTATAATGATGTCTCGTCTGTACTCGCACAACTGCTCTGTGGCTAAGATTACGGTATAAAGTTACTTTGCAATCAGACCTATCTTGATTCGATTAAAGAGAGGAACTTGGAAGAAGTTACCTGAAGGATGCTGCACCATTGCTCGCAGATCCCAATTGACTAAAGCTGGTAAATGCCGATGGTGGATTACTTTGAGGAGCAGAGCTGATGTTACTGTTTGGAGGTACATTAGGCTTGCGAAGCAGATTCTCAAATTCTGACAACTTCGACTGTGCTAAATTTCTCTCCCTCTCTACCTGCATCAACATACAAATAAACTTAAGAGTACCTATAATCTATGATGTTGCAGACAACAGCTACCAGCCTATAAAAAACAACGAGGGTATAACACATAAACATATCATTGCAACAAACAGCAAGAGATTACAACACAAAATATCATTGCTTTCAATGATTATTTGCATGAATTTTCAGTGAATCATACAAGCAGAATATTCAATAATGGCAATTATTTGATGATGATGATGATAAAATTGGATTAGGAATGTTCTAGTATGAAAATATTGCAGTTTATGTAGGGAGTCATATAGAACTGCTACCAATAAATCAACAATACAGAAGCATTAGAAAATCATAATGCAGATTGGAGTGATGACCAGCAATTAAACATAATAAAACAAAAATATACAAATAAATGAATGCATAAAACATACAATGGACTGTACATTACGGCCGTGCTTTGCATCTTCGTATGCTGCAGCACGCAACTCTTCAAAGCTTATGTCACCATGAATGTCACAAGGCAAGCTGCCAAGAAACAAAAAAATCAACACGAGTACATGTATGATCATAAGCATCTCTAATGCTACTTCAGTAATCTGTGTACTATAGTCCATAAGAAGCACAAGCTGATATCTAAGTTGGAAATTCTAAATTGCCTTAGAAAGAGGAAAATGTTAACTTTCAAGGAATTGTTAAAAAGAAATGTACTGCTTATAATGAGCATAGCAAGTGAGTTTCCATAGAGGGGCCTCATTCTTAAAATCATCAGCAATTATATTTCGGCACGACTCAGGATCTGTACAGCTGCAAACAAACAAAAGATGGAAATCACATACTGCTTCTTTTTCCAATTAAGAAAGAGAGAAAAACTACAGCTACAGAAAGATAAGAAGTAGTTAAATAAATACTACGTGTGAACTGATGCTGGTGCCTGTGCATCCGCCTGCTTTGTGACAGTCGAAGCTGAGCGTGTCCATTTATTTTCAAATGGCTGGCCAACAGAATCGTAAGGGAAATATTAGTTTCTAATTTACGAACCCTTTTTTCGTAACTAAGTATTATAAAGCCCTAAATTAATAGCTACCTTTGATGAAGTCTGAAATATAGTAGAGTTTTTGTTTTGCACTCCAAAACCAAAAGGGTTGGGCTTCTGTTGTTGTTGTTGTTGCTGAGAGAACTGTGAAGCGCCAAACCCAAAAGGATTGGTTGAAGGCTTGGACTGATGTTGCTGGTTCTGATTTTGATTGGGAGATGCATGCGAGAATCTGCAGTTCGCTCCATATCGACAGCTGCAAATCGGAGAATGATGAGCTTATTCGCACGAGAGAGAGAGAGATAGATAGTTAGAGAGAGAGAGAGAGAGAGAGAACCTTCCACGGAGGAAATTCCGACAAGGCTCCTGTCGTCGACTCATCGCGTCAGTAGGCCTCTTCAACAACGAGTACAAGTAAGGACCTGGACTGTCAGAAATTTTCAAATTGATTGCAATTATCTCAAATTCTATTTTAAATAATAATACCTAACATGTATCACTTTAACTGTCAGAAATGTTGTCGTGAAGACACTGGACTGTTCAGTACTTATACCAGATTAAAAAGTTAGTTGTTCAGCCATTCAACTAAGCAAATGACCCTCAATTCAACCTCAGCTCTACCCAATCCAGCAGACAAAACTCACCTTTAATTATGCAACTACGAACAAAAAGGCCAGAAAAAACAAATAATAATATAAACTTTGGTCAATCCATTTTGGTTCAATACAGCTAACAGATAATCAGATAGCAGTAATATCCAGCATAGTAATGCTTGAATCAGAACTTGTTCCCAAATGCTCATTTTTACAAACCACCCTGACATAACATTTGCAGCTGTAACTCAGTTTAATGATAATTTCTGAGCTTTGTGTGTTCAGAAAGTAATGATGGCAAGCTCAAGGAACCCAGAGCAAGTCATGTTCTTTCGTGAACTAAGAATTGTTCTACGACCTCAAAAATTGTATCACGATCATCATTAAAAAAAGAGAGAAATTAAATGAGAGGAAGAGAATAAATGATACCTCAAATTCTCAAGTCGGTGCAGGTCTATATGACTATACTGATGCTTTAAGACTTCAAGTTCTCTTCGACGTCCTTCAATCAGCAATTCAAATAAAAATAATAAAAAGATAAGTCACATAGAATTACAGAGTCGTGAGATCATCTTCAACCAAGAGATTAGTCTATAAAAACAAAAGTAATTTAACCAAGAGATTACCCTGTGATGAACTAAGAAAATCAACTTGAAACAAAAAAGGAAATGTTCTATGATCAGGAAAACAAATAAACAATCTACAGGAAGCATACCGACAGTCGAGAGGTGTAATGAGCCGACGACTGGAGAGGTGGCGAGAAGAGAGGGTAATGGCGCCTCGCGGAACCAGAGAGATAGAGAGGAAAGAGAGGGAGATCGATTCGAGTATCAGAGCTCACGGCGGCTGCTAGAGAGAGAATTAGAGAAAAGAAATGGTTTAGGTTAAGAATTTTGATTTTGGGGTGCGTTTGAATCCGACAGAAATAGCACTAAGCCGGAAAGAGCTTGTTATTTATTATCGATTCCATTGTTAACTTTTGTTATGGAAACAAAGAATAGGGAATGCGAAATAGCACAAAAAAGTCGCTAGTTCGCTAACCCAAAATAACGTTGGTTTACGGAAATAGTATGTTCTCCGCCGGTTAAAATGTCCTTGTTTCTCATTTTGTTACAAATAATTTCCCGATATATCCGTTCAATTTTTTTAAATGGAGAGGACTAATTGAACGGATTTGTAGTTTGAGCATGGTTACGTACTTCACAAATCATCAAATAAACGGTATTTCATTTTCGTATCTTTAATTTTAAAGTTAAAATATTTAATTCAAATCGTAGAACTCGATCTTCATATTAAAAAAAATTTGAAGACAAATTTTATATTTTTAGAATTTATGTACTATTTTAAAGAGGATGAAAAGTCGGTGACCATTTGATATAAAAGATTTTTCATCTCTTTAAGAAAATAAAAAATAAAAAATTCCGTCTTTAGTGAGATTATAATATGAAGATCACGTTTAAAATTTCAATTAACCGTTTGAACTTTCAAATTTGAAATACAGAAACGAATTACAACTTACTTTGTGCTGTGCTGTCATTGTATTTATGACAGATGAGCTCTATAAAAATATAATAAAAAGTTTTTTACTCCTAAATCAAATCTCATGTTCAAAATTAATCTAATTATTGTCATTTATTATGACAGGGATGTGCCATCGCAAAAAATGACAGCATATATAAATTATTAGTAATGTAATGACACCGCTCCATCACACTAAGAGACCATATAACGTCTTAATATCCAATTTACTCATATATGTTATGTCTAACTATCAAGTGCACAATTAATGCAAAATCGATTTAAGGAAGTTTTTTTTTTAGAAAAAACTGCCAGCTTTCATTAGTTTCATACAAAATTCTGTATGATCATAAAAAGAAAATATAATCAGTAAGATATAAGTATCGTAGCCAAAAATATTAAGGAAGTTAATAAAAAAATATTTCGTTGATCCCGTTATTTTTCTCGTCATTGATACTCAAGTCTCTTTGCATGTTAAAAAGTTATCATACATGTTATTTGAATTATTATGTATATTGTTTTGTACTGAAAAAATTGTTATGCATGTTAAGAAAATAACATACATAACCATTTTTCAGTATAAAATAGCATACATAATAACTCAAATAACATACATAATAACTCTTTTAACACACAGAGTGACGTACGTATTAATGACAAGATCGATGTCGAGATAGATATATCAACTCCCAATAAAAAATATTGCAACAATATAGTTCAGTCAGATCATGTGGCTGAATAGGTTAGTGAATTACTCTACTGAATGAAATCGTTAAGCATTCATATATTCACCATCAAATTTATCTTTGAATTTGAAATCTTACTTCCAATGCACATAAGAATAATGAATCTAATTATATATAAATCACGAGTAAAACTATTGTACTTCTAGGAGCGTCAACGGGGGGCGGATCCAAGATTCTCGGCAGGGGTTCAAGATTTACGGTTTTTTTCAGGGAGATTCGAAATGATGGTCATTTATGCAAAAAAAAATTCAAATACATGGTCATGTCTGAAAAAAACGAAATATTTCTGATCATTTTTGAATTTGTTTTTCCAAGGAGTTCAGCTGCATCCCTGGTTAAACGTGACTTTGCCACTGAGTGTCAAGGCCTTATGTGTTGTTAACTTAAAAATATTCTTAATCACCTTTAAATTTCGATTTATCGTGTTTAATAATTTATTTATATAAAAAATATCTTAGGAACACATTTTTTATTTTAGAGTTGTTAAGTACATGTTTTGAATTTTAATGGGACACAGTGTATAAATTTTGATTATTTTAATATTATTTTGGAGGGACTTTCAAAAATTAAAAAATACTTACAAAACAAAAAAAATAGAAATTTGTTGCTCCTACAAGATTTTGATATAAATAAATTATTAAGCTGAAAAATCAAAATTTAAAAGTGAATATGAATGTTTTTGAATTAAGAGCACGGAAGGACTAGCACAAAAGAAGAATTTGGTTCTCCTACGAATACAGTAGATTTAATAAATCTCGAAAAATAGTTAAAAATGAAAACAAAATAGCATGATTTTTGAACGTATTCAAATCTAACTTTTATTTTGCAGGTTACCGTCATAGATTGAGATGATAATATTATATGATTGATCTATTATTATATTAATATATTTTGAGCTTTTATAAATTATGTGTTTAAACCGCATTTGTGGACTAAAATAAATTATATATATAGGCAGAAATTGTTCTACGTCGGAATATTTGATTCACATTATATGTATTTTCTAAATTTTTTTAAATAAGCAGGAAGCGTCTGTCACTTTCATTTTCATAGAAAAAGAAATACACAATTCAAACAACAAAAATCATCATCACATGCTCACTCTATAACCCTAAACTAATCTATACCCTCTATAATCTTTCATTAAATCTAAAAATCACCAAAATTTGCAAAAAAAAATAGCAAGAAAATCCAATAACCCGTAGTAATCTAATTACAATTGCTAGTATCCTCCTGGTTTCATAGAACTATCTTTTCTTAATATTTCATTTTTGAGTTAATTGAGAGACAACTTAGTATCGACGTATCTTGCATTTGCAAGCAAGACTTTTTGTACCTCCAACAATTGTCATCGTCGTTGCTTAGCCAACTGTCGCACACAAACTCAACCGAGATTTGTCCCAGGTTTATACGATTTATATTTTTGTCGCATAAACCTCGGATCGCGTCTTGTCGGAGCTCGATCGCGCTTCGCACACACCCACGAGCAAGTTATAAAAAACACTCATCACTATTAGCAGCACAATCAACCCTGAAAACCTTTGTTATACTTCTCAGCTCACCATCAAATCAAATCCAAAGTTTTATAGCACTTTATTCAGACCATATTCCTTTCTTAGCATCCCTTGTTTTTCCAGAAACCAACGAACAACCCTTTCTCCAATGCTAACGTCTCAGCATTGTCTTTGGTTACAACTAACTCAAATCCCATACATGTACCAGCACAAAACGGCCTGCTACCTCAAATTAGCAAGCATGTCATCTGAAACCATAGACTGGAAAAATAGCAAGTCTGCCATTTGAAGTCACACATGTACCAGCATCTCGGTCTGCTACCTCAAATCAGCACACAACACACCTCAACATCTGCTTTGATTTCACTATTCGATGATTTGGGTTCAACATATGATCAACTCTGTACATCTAGTTAGGATCAGTGCATGTCTCAGATAACACCTAACAATCAAACTCGCTCTCAGATCGTCACCCTCAAATCAATCGCACGTCTCGTCTCAAATGTCGCACACGTACGTGAGATCTCGCCCTCAGATGTCACCCTCAAATCAATCACACAGCTCGAACTCAAAATCATAGAAGAGGAGAAGAGAGGAGTAGAGAGGGGGAAATAGAGAAGGAGGTGAAGGCGGGGAAGAGGTCGGAAGCGATATTCCCGCCTAAGTTTCAAGATTGTTTTTTTTGTTTGTCACATGTGAGAGAAGAGAGAAGAGAAGCCCGATTTCAAGAACAAAATATTCTCTCTTCTTTTTAATCTTTTATATGCTTTTTTACCTGTTGCAATGCACAAAATGCTAAATTTGTGAAACAGCACCGACAAAATGGCATTTATTTACAAATAATGATTCATTTTGTGCTTTGTTTCTCTGAATAATACTTAATGAAGGCTGTGTTTCGAGAATTCGAACTTGTGATTTTATACTATCCAATATTTTTTGTAAGAAAAAAGATTGATGTTACTTCCCATTTTTTTTGTTGCTCATAGATAATTGGTCTTTGAACTCGTTCCAGTTAGCTAATAGATTCGCATTTGAATCTTTCATTATATCATACTCCCATAACATTTGAATTGTTTAAAAATGTAACTTAGAAAAGTAAATTTTAATTATTTATATAAATTAATTTTAATTAGATTATGTTCTTTAATATGTATATCTTTATGATAAAATAATTAGATTTACTTGTATTGTGCATGTTTTTTTGTAAGTTTCAACGTTTTAGTTAAAACATCGAACATGATATGAATTCTATTGAAAATTCGCTACGATAATATAATATGAAGTCGTATTTGAAACTCAAAATTTTAGTAGATATAAACCTACATATGAAATCTTATAGAATCTTGTTGAATTTGCATCCATCTGATCCATTATACATTGACTGCCTTATTGAACCGGATCTAGTGGTGGAATCATAACACTGAGTCAAGAGAGATTGATTTGCAAGTATAGTTTAATTTTAATATTATAAAGATGTCAAAATTTAATTTTGCTCAAAATATACAAATTTTTAATAAATTTTTTCAATTGAATTAAATTTTTTAACTAAAACCTTACCAATTAATTATATTTAATTAGAAAATTAAACAATGGATTCAAATTTTTCTAGGCCAAAGGGGAGCCGGGACCCACCCTTGCCCCCCACTGGTTTCGCCCCTGACCGGATCACAGTCTGCTATTTTTTGAGGAAAAAGATGGTTTTATTATTCACTTGTAGGCTTTCAGATCACAATAAACAGACGATTTAACCGAGGAGACAGAAATTTTATTCCGTTGAATATTAGAAAATTAGAGTTCTACAATAGAAAAATAAAAAGTAGGTGATCTTAATTCTACTGAACCGCATTGCAGTGGGACGAAACAGTTGTTGATCGGAAGAATATTTTTCATTTCCTTTTTTCCAAGTACAGTATGATCACATAATCACGACAACTAGTTTTTTCTTTTATCTTAAAAAGGTATTTTTTTACGATTCGAATAACATTCCTCTAATCTCAGTCTTTCACTCTCATCTTTTTAATTAACTTTGTCAAGAAGAAAAAGTCAAAGAGTCAAAAGTGGATAAAAATGTAAAGTTTGACTGTGTTAATATTTCTGAACGTTTCCTTCCTATACATTATCCTGAATGTTTTGTATATAATGCATGAAATGCATACTAAATAAAACATGTGTTCAGACTAGTTAAAAGGGGTGTTCATACTAGTTGTTTTCAGTATGTTTTTGCACTGTTTCAAGTCTGTTATGATAGAATGCACGATATGCAGACTCAATAAAAAATGTGTTCAAACTAAATAAAATAAGTGTTCAAACTAGTTGAAAGAAGTGTTCATACTAGCTCTTTTAAATCTAATTTTGTACTGTTTCAAGTCTGTTTTGCACATAATGCATGGGTGTAGACTAAATAAAACATGAATTCAAACTAAATAAAACATGTGTTCAGACTAGTTGAAAAATGTGTTCATACTAGTGGTTTCAAGTCTGTTCACTGTTTCAAATCTGTTTTGCACATAATGCATGGAGCGTAGACTAAATAAAAATGTGTTCACACTAGTTGAAAGATGTGTTCATACTAGCTATTTCGAGTCTGTTTTTTGTACTATTTGAAGTCTGTTTTGCACAAAATATGAGATGTAGACTAAATAAAACATATGTACAGACTAAATAAAATAGGTGTTCAGACTAATTGAATGAGGTATTCATAATAGTTGTTTCAAACCTGTTTTTTCTCTGTTTCAAGACTGTTTTGCAAATAATGCATTGGGTGCAAACTAAATAAAACA
The DNA here is from genome assembly GCA_964058865.1 of Eleocharis quinqueflora. NCBI lineage: Eukaryota > Viridiplantae > Streptophyta > Magnoliopsida > Poales > Cyperaceae > Eleocharis > Eleocharis quinqueflora. Next base: position 70,446 of record CAXKVX010005084.1, read on the forward strand.
TGTATTCAGACTAAATAAAATATGTGTTCAGACTAGTTGAAAGATTTGTTCATGATAGCTGTTTTAAGTCTATTTTGCATAAAATGCTTGAAGTGCAGACTAAATAAAACAAGTGTTCAGACTAAATAAAACATGTGTTCATACTAGTTGAAATATGTTTTTCATACTAGCTGTTTCAAGTATGTTTTGCACAGAATGAAGTGCATACTAAAAAAATAGATGTACAAACTAAATAAAATATGTGTTCAGATTAATTGTAAAAAATGTTCATACTAGAAGTTGATATTAACACCAGAGAAGTTAATATGAACACCAATGAAATTAGTATGAACATCAGAAAAGTTAATATGAACATCTCGCATGTTAAACTTAACATCAGAAAAATATTTAAAAAAAGCAACAAAAAAATAAAGTGATAAAATAAGAAGACAAAAAAATATAGAAGATTTTCTTTCTTTTTAGCATATACATATGAGAAGGGATCAAATGGCTACTTTTCTTGTGCCTCATCATGTCCATTAACTTAAAAAATTAATTAATTAATTTTTTAAGACTTTAAATATAAAAACTAATTGATTGAATATTTCATATATGTCATAATACATGTGTATAAAAAATATTGTAACATTTTAGTTTAATTTCATTGGTCATCTAGAGCTAACAAAATCAACGGTTCAAAATATTAATCATACTTAATATTTTTATAACAACTTCTTCTACGCTTGTCGAGATCGTAATTAGTTTTTTATCGTCACATGCCATCGAGCTGTAGATATTCGAGTCTACTTTCATCGTGTCGAGTCTGGTTTGCGATCGAAAAAACGAGCGATTCAATATTGATTCTGACGCGAACTCATGATAAAAATTACCAACTAAGACATAAGTTGAAGATGTAATCAAATTTGAGATTCATATTCCTCTGATCGTAAATCAGACTCAACGCGATGAAAATATACCTGAATATCTACATATTTTTTATAACAAGTTTGTAGAAAAAACTAATAACGTTCATAATTCAAAATATTTGTAAATTACTCTGTCAAAATTTTGTCACACTATATGATAAATTCTGTCCCCGCCCTCGTGTAGAGAGTTAGGTATATCATCAATGTGAAGTGTGTTAAATTTACTCATAACATAAAACACATAATAAATTAAGGGAAATGATTAGTGTCATAAAAGTATCCATCAGACCGGGTTATATGATATCCAGGCTGCATTGTTTGCTTTTTATTGAGTAATCTGTTCTCGTCTATTTAACAACTCAACGAGTATGTTAGAAAGATGATATCTAAATAATATAAGTAGAAGATTGATGTTTTGAAAGAATGGTAGCAAAGTATTATCTTTTGCTATTAAACAGTGTTAATATTGTTGTTTGATAAATTGAAAAATGTCATTTTATCTGCACTTTCCATAATTTTTACTTTTTGTGTTAAACCGAAATAGATTTTTTTTTTTCACGCAATTTCCGCAATTGGTAACGTGCCAAATCATAATCGCAATGTGTTTGTTATTATTCTATTGCTGATATATATGTTATGAGCCTTATTAATTTTTCTTTTGTTTTCCTCTTTTACAATAAACAAATCGATCAACAAAATTTGAAGTAAGAAATTCCGAAATGGGACAGCTGACAAGGATGTGCCTTGTTCTGATTTCACCTCGCATTAAATTCCTCTAAGCATAGAAATTGTCATTCCTGTTTCAACCGTGTCATAAGTCATAACCTTACCTTCCTACCTACTATACGAGGTTTGTTCATCTCCAATCGTATATACATAACTTGTGTAAATAAAATCCAAACTAATCTTAACTATTCATTTTAGATCTTGTGGTCCAGAAGTTGTTTGTATCAACAAATAATCAGTGTATCTGAATTCAAAACTTAGAGACAGAGAGATCTCTACCATCCAATCTGAAATTAACGGTTCAGAATTTGTTGGATGTTCCGATGAATCCGTCTTCAAGTGGAGAGGATCCGACCATAAGTTAATGCGAAATGAGGAATGAACAACAACCAAACACATTTAATGAAAAGGAGAAAAGGGTAGATGAAGCAGTGGGAAACAGAGGAGATGATGCAGTACCTGGAGCTGGAGGAGGTTGCACGGTACGGTATGATACCATGTACAACTCATCGTAATAGTACATATTAAACACCTCTGCGCTCTCATTAAGACGTCGTTTCATCATTTCGCAGAAAATTTTGATAGAGAGTTACCGAACAAACATTTTCTAAAGATAGATCAAAGGCCTTCTAAAAATATCAGAAAAGATGAATGACGCAACTAATACTTGAAAGTCTATGAATATTTGAATAGACAAGAAAAAATTAAGGTAGAGGAATTTGAATAGTAAAATTGTTCAAAAAATAAAAAAATTGATTCAAGTATGAACAATATTTTCAACAATTCAAATCGAACATTTGCACTTTATATTATGAGATTCGAGTCTACAATATATGTCATTTCGTGCTTTATAGTACTTTAGCTTATATGATTACATAATAATTAAGACACATTTATCGTATGATTAAACAATATCAGTTTTGTTTTTATAATAACAAAGTTGATTTGAGCACAAAGCTTGGTTAAATTCTCTCAAATTAATCCTTTAAATATTCCTTCTATACAAGAGAACTGCTCTTAGTCTAGTGGCAAAAAAACAACGAGCTCTAAGTGGAGGTTTCGGATTCGAAATCTAGTAAATGTCAAAAGCCACTGAAAAATTCTAGATCACTTTGAATAATATTTGAGAGCAAAGACCACTCATCTATTTCTCAAAAAAAAAATATATATATTCTATCTATACTTGAGAGGTTGGTACTTGCTCCAAACAGGAGACGATCTGAATTCAATACTGTCCTTACTTGAATGATTCAAATTCTAAAGAAGGTATTTGCTCGTCATTCTAAGTCTTCCAAATCCATACATGTTGATAGTTGACATGAACCTGCCAACCATTAATGCTCCCCTTTCTCTTTCTCTCTTTATTTCTGAGCACGTACAAGCCACTTACTAGTGTAGTAACTAATATATTCAATTCTTTGCATATATCCGATGAAAAGTAGCTATCAGAAAGTAGACAATTAGGCATCAAAGCTGCTTTACCATTCGGCATTTTGCATGTACATAAAGACATAAAGACATAGAAGACATGCATACATGATACATGCATAGATACATACATGCCTGGTGCCTTTTCTTCTATCGATGCAATGCCAATTGACATGAGTGCAGCAATTGTTAGCGTACACGTACAGCCTTTTATTGGCTTTTGTTATCTCAGCATCTCAGGCTTTAGTTCTTGTTTGTTGTTTCTGATATCACCATCAATCACGCTTCACTCTGGTACCGGTCCAGTGACCAGCGGTACAGAGAATTTATGAAAGATGTGACACCAACATGACAATTTTGGATTTTGAGCTTCAATTTTTCTTAGGATTTATGGTCTCAACTTTTGACCAGTTTGAGATTATACATACATGGATTTTCTGTGACTTGCATCGACATGGAAAATTATGCCACTATGTAGTAGAGTATGTAACGAATTTAAATGCTAACATGACATAAAAAATTAAATATCTCAAGTATAAGCACTCTTAAAATTGGGTTAGGGTTAGATACATTCATGAATGCACTATTTGATTGTGCATTCATGATTTAAACCGTTGGATCAATGAGCTACACACTGTCTTCTAATAATTTAATAATTTATAATTTTTCTCTTTTCAAGTAATTTAAAAAGAGAGATGATATAGCTCATTGATTCAATAATTCAAATCATGATTGTACAATCAAATAATGCACTCATGATCCTACCCAACCCCTTAAAATCAGTATAAAAAGTTTCTCTGATAAGCATTGAAACTTTTCGAGATAAAAAGTATGTTAAAAATTTTGAACACTTTTGATGCATAAATAAAAAAAAGAATGCAAAAATTAATATGAAATAAAAAGTTTGTCAGAATAAAAACTTGAACCATACCAGATATTTGATATCGCACCCAATTGCCGTGTGTACCGTGTACCTACCTTGTACACACAGCACAAAGTGCCAATGGAAGAAGACATCTTGTCTCGGAAACTGGTACAGAAATCTAGAAAAAATTCAACTTGGGACCAACTTGGAGATGGTTGCAAACTTTGCAATTAATATATATTCGAAACAAGTTGCAACCATCCAAAGCTTTGATCAGATAAAATCGCCATGCAACCAGATGCTCTTGCTCCAGTTCAGTTTCTCTATCTTCCAGCTGTATCTTATAATTAGTGCCGCGTGGCATAGGTATTAGGTCATATATACACCATTTATTAAGAGTTATTAAGACCCATTATTTCACACTGCCGACGAAAACAATTTATTGAATCCAAATCATGTGTTATAAATTTCAACTGATTAAAATTTTGAAGCAGGAACCGGAGACCTGATTTCTTAGGGTGTGCTTCAGAGCTAAATTTGGAAGGGAGGAGAGGGGAGGAGAGGTAAAAAAATATTGGTTACTTGCTTCGAAAATTAAAATGGAATGAAAGAAATAAATTTCGAAGTTAAATCTTTCCGTCGAATCTATTGATTTTGTTATCCTTCAATTTGAAGGGTAACGACTTTTCTTACCTTTTCTTCTGTTCCCTCTCGTTCCTTCTCTTTCCTTTTCTTCTTATTTTGTGTCTGGAGCAGACCTAAGAAGAGACTTCATGTTCAAATATTTGAGAAGATATTAATTTAACAGATATCAATAGATTTATAAAAAAGAAAATTTGAAGCATAGTCATTCAATTATAATAACTACTTATTAAAAACAAAATCAAAGTAAACAACAATTTGGTACTTATTAAAAACAAATGGAATTAAGTTCAATTGGTTGTGATACAAATTGAAGTTTGTATAATTCATTGGGTGGGTACTTTTTCTGGAGATCACTCAATTTTGTATCAAATTTCCATCTGGTCACTAAACTTTGAATTATTCAATTTTAGTCACTTGATTTTGATATATCTTCAAATTTAAGCATTTCTTCATTTTTTCATCAAAATTTGAACCAAAAACTGGTGTGAAATGCTTCTTTTTTCTTATGAAATTTGTATAAAATTAATCTTTCAAATATAATTGTCATTTAGGTGTCATTTGAAATTTTTGTTAACGTTTTTTATGAACAACAATGAAGGAGTGATTACATTTGAAGATATATCAGAGTTTGTGACTATAAATGGATAAATAAAACTAAGTGATCAAATTACGAATTTGATATAAAATTTAATGACCTCTCAGAAAATTTATTCTTCATCAGATAATTATTAGTATAAATGAGGAAGAGCATTTGCATGCAAAAGATTAATTATTAATATAAATTTATTCTAATCAACAGTCACTTCATAAATATTATTATAGTTTCAGGATGAAGAGCATTTGCAATTTTGCATGTAGAAAATTAATTATTAATATAAATGCGTTGGTATTCCAAACAAAATTTTGCATTTTTGCTAGTATTTACTTACATATTGAACCAATGTACAATTGTCTTTTATATGCGTATATTCTATTTTTTTTTTTTTTTGACAATTTTATGATACGAAGATATGTGTTCTGTTTAAAAAAAATTATAATTAACGAGCAACACTGCCATGTAAACCGTCTAACTAATAAAATAAAAATATTTTATTATTGAAAAAACGAACAAAATATTAACGTCAACATGGTATAATTAAAAAAAGTGGACTTTTTTTCATGAGATTAAAAAGCGCAATGATACAGTTGGAAATTGGAATGTTTGGTACCGACATAATAATACTATTATTATTGTTTCTCTTTCAAAAATTGAACCAGTTTGGAGCTTTCGCTCAAGAAATAGTATCTCTTCCAATCATTTTCGTTGAATCATTGATCAATTTTTGAATCAAAATCATGATGCCAGGCATCTTGACAAATAACTGGTACAGTAAAAAAGATACTGTACCGGATCCAAATGGCAATTACAATATGTCAATATATACGAACTGGATCATGTCAGATTCCATTTGCCGAGACAAATTTCTTCTTCAAATCAAATTCAAACACTCGTCAAAGATTGCTACGTCGATAAAATATTGAGACTGCGTCATCATATTAGGATTAATAAACATTTGCATAATTTGAAATAATATTATTATTTCTTGTTGGCAACTTATGGGGACCTCAGTACTTCTTCACGCATGCCAATTTTTCCAGCTCTTAATTATAATAAAATAATTTGAATTTTTTAAAAAAAATTAAAATTGGACATTTTTTCTCTCTCGATATTACCATTTTTAAGCACATGTTGGTCAAAATGTGGAGAAATATTTCAAACTGGTCTCAGCACATGTTGGTCAGATTGGAGTCAAGTTGTAGAGGTTTTTGTTGTGTTCAGTGGCGGATTCAGAGGTCCACTTAAGTCTTGACACAACTAAAATAACAAAAAATAGACATAATTCGATCAATTTTCAATATTTCTTGGTCAATTTATAAAATAGACATTTACATTTTTTATTGCAATTTAACGAAATATTGAAAAAAAAAAAAACAGGATCCATTCCCCAATTAACCAAGAAAAAAAATCAGCGTTATGTGTTAACCAAGAATTAAACTATCTAAAATGTCAGCGTTAATTTGGCTTATATGAGGCAGAATCAAACTAATCTCCTTCAATTTAGAGACAAAACAAAATAAATAACAAATAGTTAAATTGCATTGGTTACTTTGTTGGGGCCCGGATCTGCTGTAGCGCACACAGCAAATGGACGGTTCGGATCAACCGTCAATTTTCGCGATCGACCGTCAGCGATGGAAATCAGAAAGACCTTTATACTTTGACACGAATCCTGATGCAATCAGTGAAAATCGGACGGTCCAAATGCTGCGCTACACCGTCCCGCGCAACACCACATCCCGTTCCACTTTGTTGATGCAAATTTTGAAGCAGAAAGAAAACAACAAAAGTTTAGGTGTCATCCTTTATGGGAAACAAGCCCCATGTCACCTAATCTCGGTATTTATTCTGATAAATTATTAATTAATTTCAAAACCCAATTGGGAAATGGTTGAAAGAATGTGGCATTGCTGCCTTTGTTTCAAAGTTCAAAATCCAATAATTTTCACAATTTTAAATTGGTATCACTTGAAAAGGTGCATGATTAAGGCTTTTTAGAGAGCTTTTGCATGGATCCAAAAATTGAGTTAGATTCACTTTTTTCATATGATTTATTTAAAATTCTTTTATATCTAAAGTCAAACTTCCATTTTATTGAGATCGTCGAACGTTAGAATTCTTGTCATAGAAAGCCGTAAAAGTTTAATTACTTTTCATCACAGTCCAAAATACAAAGAAATGTAATTCTTTTATTGAAAAATTTAGAATTTGATATTTAAGCGAAATTATGATGAAGAACCAGTGCAATTCCAAATTGGCTTAAAATTTGATAAATTTTTTTTTCAAATTTAATGTAAATTTAACGGATCAGATGAAAAGATCAAGATCCTGCTCTTTGCTAAAAAATAGCAGCAGAGCGCAAAAACGCAGCAGATACGGATCCAGTCCCACAGAGCTCAATTTAATGTAAATTTAAACTCATAATTAACGTTTGGAGGCCCATTTGGCGGTAAAGGTAAAAAAGTTCAAATATCTCTCAAGGCCTTTCTCTCTTCTCTTCTCTTCTCTTTCTTCTCTTTGCTTCTGAGTTCTGATGCGAATGGAATTGAAAAGACTAGATTCTACAGACGAAACGACGAGGGGGTAAAAAGGAGCACCAGAGAAGGCAGCTCAAATCCCAAGTGCTTGCCTAACTTTAGCTTTAGTTCTCTTTTTTGACCTTTCCACAGTCATGAATCTTGCAAAACAAATAAAGGTGCCTTCTATTGGTTACATTTGAAAAGTGATACTTTTTCCCCTATTTAAACAGCATCTATACTATAGGCTTAAAGATCTCAGCACTTTTGGCTTGATTTTCTTCTTATTTTAATTGTAATTACTACAATAAAATGTAGATGTCTCGGAGTCTAAAACCATGAATTATGACAGCAAAGCAAATGCTTGTATGCTAAGACATTGATAAATAATTAATTATTGATGTACCATATCAAATATTAATAAAAACCAAGTGCCCACTTTTAGATTTTAGTTTCTACCAAAAGTATAACAATTTAAACCACCCAACAGGTACATGGTGCATTTTGTATTTTTATTATCATAGATTTGCTTTTGTTGTGGATAAAAAAAAGTTAACATGTTGAATCCAATGATTTGAATTCCAAAAAGAGGCATGGATCCAAAAAGAACCTTTCACTTCAAAGTTCAAACAAATATAGGCACATGTAAGCTGAAAAAACAGTCATTCTAGACTCTACACAATTAATGTAAATGTACAATATCAGATCATAGGTAACAAGGAAGATAACAACTTGAATTGATTAAATTTTACAATTTAGAACCTTAACGCTAAGTAAAAGATGAACAACATAAGATCCAAAAAGAAAAGGAGAACTAAAATGCTAAACACATAAAAATTAAAAACAACTTCCCTACACTACTAATTTTATTTTAGTTGCCAAACAAAACAACCCAAATATCAGAAAATGCTTGAAGTATAACAGGGTGGTGCCTAGGCGAATTCAAAGACAGATAAGAGTGCAACAACTTCTCCAAATCCTCTGCCCCAAAAATTTGCCTCTCAATTATCATCTCCACCATTGAATTTCTGAAGTCGGCATATGGGTCGTTCGATTTCTTGACCACCGCAAAACCCTTCTTGACCCGTTCGCTCATCGCCTTTTTCTCTCTACATGCTGCTGCAACCAAAGGTTGAAATCCTTCTTTGATGTTACAATTGTTGCAACTTGAAACCCTTCGTTTCCTTTGCTTGATTTTGTTTCTTTTCTTCTTAGAAAGATTGTAAGTTTGCAACGGCTTGCTATAGAATTCCGAAGAATCAGAGGAGAAGCTCTTCGAAGAGAAGAAGGTCTCCGTCTCTGCCTTGAGGGCCCCACCCTCATCCTCGCTGGAGAAAAGCTTGTATCCCCCATCGCTCTCTAACGAAGAAGAAGAGCTCTCGCTAAACCCGTACGCGTTATTGCACAGCCTCTTTTTTATCTTGGTCTTGCCATCCTTATTTAGCGAGTAGTAGATGCGATAAGAGTTGGAGCGGAGTTGGTAAACTGGAGAGGATGGTGAGATTGTCTGACCAGCATGCGTCGGACCCTCACCGGTACCAGCATTGGTGCCAGTAATGGTACCGGAACTGGTATTATTATATAACTCTTCATTCTTTATAATTCTTCTCTCCCTTGCGCCACTCTTGAGAGGCAAAGGTTGAACTTGAACTGGATTACTCTTAGGAAGAACAAAGTTGTCACGGTTCGGCCGGCAAACACCACAATCCACCGAGACACGGGCAGTTGTGGCGCTGGTTGTGGGGCCTGCATGATCTTTGCGGTGATCTAAGGTCGAGAGAGAACGGAAAGGGTTGCGTGAAATGTCGGAAAGGAGTGTTCGGCTTGACGTGTTTCCCGAACTAAGAGTTACGGAGGTTGCAGAACTGGAGTTGCATGAATTCCGACGAAACATGCGCGCGAGTCGGTCTTTGAACTTGCTACTTGTTTTACCATTGCTCTCCATGGTATGTTTCTCTGCCTTTGTTTGGTTTTTTATGTGGGAGAGAGAGAGGGGGGTATTTGAAAGGAAAACCAGGAGGGAGAAGGAGAAAGGGCAAATTGAAATATGAATTATGAGGCAATTATTATAGGAAGAATCAAGAACTGTGGTGGATGGAGGAGGTTATATAAAAACTTTTTGAAGTAGGAGAATCGGAAAAGTAGTAAAGTACTGTACAGTGTTTGTCTTTTGTACAAATTATTTTTTAGACTGTCTTTTGCACAATTTAATTCAAGATATGTGGAATGTTTTAAACTCGAGTGTTCTATATATGGAAAATTCCATAACATAAGATCATTGAATTCATTTTTTTTGGGTAATTATGAAAATGATAGCTATAAAATTAGTCAAGAGGTTGGAATTTTCGATTGAATGATCAGAACGATAAAAAAACTAACGTTCGTAACTTGAGTTTACTGTCGAACGTTAGATTTTCTACAGTTTGATGGTTGTCTTATTTTAGTTTACAATATTTAATTATGATTTTGACCATATACCAAAAAGTTCAGACTTTTTAATTATAATTTTGTCTTTTTGTTTTCAGTCCAAACCGGCTGCAGTATATATTCATTTTTATTATCGTATTATTAATCTGAGTGAGTCTAATTTAAAAAAATTGTGAAAATTATAATTAAATGTTCATAGTTTTTTGCTATTCACAACAAAATTGTAATTATATTTTAGACATGATCAAATTTGTAAATAATTGTCTAGAGCAAAAAAGTCACTGCCGAATGGTAGGAAAACCTCTTTCCACAATTTTTTCAAAAATAAAAAAAAAGAAAAATATCGAACGGTAGAATTTCTATCGTTTTGTTTAATGTATCTAAAAAAATCCGACTCTCGACTACTTTTCTAGGAAACATCTGAAATAAAGAAATAAGCATTCACCTTTTAGTTTGAAAATAGAAGTTCTGCAATTTCACATGCATTTATCCTATTGTTGGTTTCTGTAATTGAATTATTCTTTCTTTATTTTTTTCTCAAGTGCAGTAGAAAAATGTGAACTTACCGAAAAAAAAATTAAGTTTCAGCGTGTTAGCAAATGGCGACCATGAGTCAGTTCAAATTTAGTTTTATTGTTTTGAAATTCGAAATTTGAAATCTATTTTTTTTTGTGCCTTTAATTATTGTCTTACCATTACTAGTCTTCTTGTTCATTCTTTTCCAAAAAAAAAAAAAAAGCTCTTCTTCATTTCGTAACTGATCCACTCAGAGAATTTTAAAGTATTTTGACCTATTGAATGCACAATATCTGATTATATTAATCAATTAGTTAAAGTTCCAATAAATCCAATCGCCGTTATTGCCATAAATATATGAGATATAAATTAATTTTCAATGATGATGATAAACCTCTAGAAAATCCATAACAAAATAATAGTAATAAAATATAATAATAATAATAATAATAATAACAATAATAAGGAAGTTCATGTTTGATGTAATTATCCAAACATACATATAAAACATATTTTGTTGTTGATGATATTTTTTTCTGAAATGGGATCTTGAGTTTGGACGGCCGCTACCATTAATTAAGAAAAATCATAATATTCAGAGTATTTCTTTATTATAGTTCAAATTTTTAATTATAATATTGTCTATAGTTAATATAATAAGACACTGACACCTATTTTCAAAATTTAAAAATCCACAGAATTAGAACTATAAAATGTAAAAAAAAAAGTAATTAATATCCCTTAATATGTGGTTTCATTAAATTTGATCACTACTCCAAAGTCCAAATTGATTTGTAAGCATGGAATTAATTAATTCACCATGCATATAAAGGATAGTTTCATTTAATGCAACACGTGAAAAAGAGAGAAGAAAATAGGCAGATTTCAGTTTTGTATTGCCGAGTAAATCAGACTCTGACCGTATGTATGAGATACAAATTTGTTACTGCACAGTACCATCCACGGCAGTAACAGACGGTTCGAATCGATCGTTTATTTTGAATCGACCGTCAACGATAAAAATAAAAAAGTAGTCTATAAATTTTGACACAAATTTTAAAACACATAAAAAAAAATCAGACAATTCTGATATTGCGCGCTACACAGTATCAGATTCGGATACGAACTATGAGACGTAAGTTGTGCAGCTTTTATTCGATTCCATTCCCATGGCTCTCTTCTCTAAGGCGCATTTTTATTTTTATTTTTGAAATTCCAATGCCAAGCTAAGGATATGATGCCAAGCTACAGATTTGATCATCAAAAGTCACGAAGAACCCGTGACTCAACAAATCAGTTAACATGGGAAGTTTGAAAGCTGCCTCAAATTTTCTTTGCCTCCCTTTACATGGACAATATATACACATGATTATATTGATGATATATATATAGAGCATGGCTAAAATAATATGCATAGTACATCACATAACGTACTATGCGCTCATTTGTATTTAATTTGGTCATTAAATTGATATTTAAGTTGCTCAATAAATTCTTCATGTCAAAATCTTGTAGGAAATAAAATTTCGTGATTTTTAGAGCTTTCTTGCTATTTTTTAAAAACAGTCCAGAAATGACACTTTTGTAGTATTAAATCTGGACTGTTTTTAAAAAATATTTAAAAAATAGCTAGAAAGTTCTAAAAATCACGAAATTTTATTTCCTACAATATTTTCATATGAAGAATTTATTGAGCAACTTAAATCTCAATTTAATGACCTATATCTATATGCATAGTACAAAATGTAGTGTACTATGCATATTATTTTAGCCATGCTCTCTCTATATATATATATAGAATCCGGCTAACGTAATAACGTTAGCAAAATCAAAACCGTGCTAACGGATGTTTATCTCGAATTCCAAATCAAAAACGGCCGATCCGAACCGTTGAAATTGTTGTCCATACTAAAACCTACGTGGGGGCCAAATTTTACATTTTTTTCGAATTTTTTTACTATTTTATCCGAGGCATTTAAGAATGTGTTGAAATTGTAAGTTTTTCTGAATCGTTAGATTAATTCATTTTCAATGCCTCGGATAAAATAATAAAAAAATTCGAAAAAATGTAAAATTTGGTCCCTACGTAGGCTTTAGTATGGACAACAATTTCAACGGTTCGGATCGGCCGTTTTTTATTTGGAATTCGAGATAAACATCCGTTAGCACGGTTTTGATTTTGCTAACGTTAGTACGTTAGCCGGATTCTATATATATATATATATATATATATATATATATATATACAGTTAATATATACGTAGCCTGTTTGAACGTCAAAAGTAATAGTTTTGTAGCATTGTTTATGTATAGACTATAGTGCAGTGCTAGTGCTAGTGCTAGTGCTACTTGGAAGTGTTGCTATAGTTTTCTTTTTTCTGTTCTTTTTTATCATAAAGGAAAGCAAGCAATTAGCATCGTTTGATTTGAATCTGACACAAACAAATGGTGTGATTTAAAGAAATTGTTTTGAGATCTTTATATAATTTGAATAAACATTCTGAATCGTTTGTCTCATATATAGTTATGATACAGAGAAACTGTGACAGTCGACGAATTCTTACTTGAGCGCTAGTAAAATTTGGCATTAATTCTGGCACCAAAACGCTAGTAAAATTAGTACAAGCCAAGTGGCATGTGACGAGGCTGACATCTTAATTATGTCGTCAATGTTGAACCGATGATATCAACAGTATTGATCAAGTCACTAAAATTTAAACATGTACAAAAATTTTAAATTTAAATTTCGAAAGTATGACATTTAACATAAAGACACTGTCTTTAATTGCCACTAAATCAAATGTTCAGTTCTCGGATTCCGATCCTGTGCGACGCAACACGTCTTGGACGGCCCGTATTCACTGCGCTGCACGGATTGACTGCTCAAGATCAAGGTTCGATTTAGAGGTCATTTCAGTTCTGACACATTTAAGTTCGGACACTGAGGTTGAGATCAAGGTCGGACACAAAAATTCACTAAAATATCATTAAAAACTTATTTTTTTACTACAAAACTAATTATGATTTGCATGAATTCGACAATTGCAAATAATCAGGTGAGTAATTTTAATTGATTAAAATAGGTACATGTACAGTTATAGTTTATTGCGAAAATAGTCAATAATTAACATAATTGTGCTAAAATACTTTATAAAGCACCAACATGCAT